>CM022487.1:22818058-22838580 GCA_011952105.1 Coreoperca whiteheadi | reverse complement strand
TCGCGGGGCGGGGGGGGGGGGGGGCGGGGCGGGGGGGGGGGGGGGGGGGGGGGGGGGGGGGGGGGGGGGGGGGGGGGGGGGGGGGGGTGACAGTGGGTGAGAGATGGGTGTAGGTCTTCTAATAACCATTTGCTCAAGCTCATCTCGTGGACTGGGATGTGTTTGTCTTAAACAAATGCGACTATAAATGTCTAGTGAAACTTATTTTTACTGGTGATAAAAAAAAAAATTCAAAAAAATCTTGTTGAACAATTAACACATGCATTGTCACCATCCCTGCATCGATACAGCAGAAATTTGAGATCTGAAGTATCCAAGATTTCAAATATGGGTTTTCTAAATTATAATTACTTTAGATATCCTATGACATGGATGACTGAGAATCTTCATAATCTAAATTGAATATTTTATCAAAAGCTTGTTAAATTTAAGTTTTAAATGAAATAACTGTAACCTGTGTCTACTCAAACAAAACACCTGAGTCCTTCTATGAAGTTTAACTTAACGTGCAGTCTTAAGGTATCAAAAACTAATGTATTCCCCGCCGAAATATCAAAGAAGTGAACATGCATGGAAATACCAGCTAGCAGGTAAATAACTGACATTTGTGTCAGATTACAGGCACAGCAACAGAGACATAAGTAGATCAGCACACATATGCCAGATAATCATATAATGCACTTGGATGTTTGCAGGGGATATGGCGATCTCCCAGCAATGTGCTAAGTTAAAACCAGGGCCGGTAAACAAACTGCAGGACACGCAAACCCAGACATGCAGAGGGCTTTAACCGGCTCAACCTCTAACCTTTCCATGGGATATGTAACTGCCATTTGTGACCTGCATGTGAGAAACACTGCAAGAGGGAATGCTTGGAAACTGGGCATGGAAAGTACTGAATGAGTTATTGTGTAAACACCGACTTCCTTCCCCTATAAGGTGCACACAGCTAAGAAGCGGCACATGAGGGGGCAGAAATAAAAAGGTAAGATGAGCTGGATGAGCAGATCAGCACTGCAACCAGGAGAGGGAGAAGGAGAGTAAAAGGTCTGTGCGGCACATTTACATTGTTCAGAATCAATCAGCAATTTCCTTTGTGGTAGAGTCATAAGGCATGGATGTCAAGCAAGGGATAGCTTTCTTTTTATCTTAATTGCAAAGTCACCTCTAGAGTAATCTGACAAATCTCTTTTTGAATCTTTAATCTCTTTACTTTTTGATAACAAAGAATAATGTACAAAAAACAAAAAGGATTTTTGGGATTCAATACTAGATTCGAATTTATTAAAATTCCATTACGCCCCATCCATGGTAATTTCTAAACCCATAGAGGTCCATCAACTGTAAGCTTTCATTGAACTGAGATCATTGACACTTGGTGGTGTTTGGTTTTCATACAATAGTATGTAGTATAGCATTTCATACAAACAAAGACACGGGATAAATTATACCACAACCACATATATCCCACAGGGGTACAAAGATATAGATGCACATTTTTTAAGAAAGTATACAACACATACAGATACAGTGAGGTCCATATATATATATATATATATTTATTTTTTTTGGGGGTTTTTTTGGACACAGGCATAATTTTCATACTCTTGGCTCTGTATGCCACCAGAATCAAATTAAAATGAAACAACCCAGATGAATTTGAAGTGCAGATTTTCAGCTTTAATTGAAGAGGTTCAACAAAAATATCAAAGTAAAAATTTTAGGAACTGCAACCATTTTTATACACCGTCCCCCCATTTTCAGGGGCCCAAATGCAACTGGAATAATATATATATAATCATGAATAAAATGTTAATTTTTAATATTTTGTTGAGAATCCTTTGCAGGCAATGACTGGTAATGTCCATGGGTTCCAGACTTCAGGCAAAGACTGGGTTTCCTCCTTTCTGATGCTTTGCCAGGCTCTAACTACAGCGGTCTTCAGTTGTTTGTTCTTGGGTCTTTCTGCCTTTAGTTTTGCCTTCAGCAAGTGAAATGCATGCTTGATCGGGTTGAGATCAGGTGATTGGAAGACTGGAAGCCATGCATGCCATCACACTACCTCCACCATGTTTTACAGATGATGTTGTGTGTGCGTCGGATCATGAGCTGTTCCAAGTCTTCTCCATACTTCTCTTCTTCCCGTCATTCTGGTACAGATTGATCTTAGTTTCATCCGTCCAAAGAATGCTTTTCCAAAACTGGTCAGGCTTTTTCAGATGTTTTTTGGCAAAGTTTAATCTGGCCTTTCTATTCTTAAGAAATAGGAATGGTTTGCACCTTGTGGTGAACCCTCAGTATTTGCTCTCATGAAATCTTCTCTTGATTGTGGACTTTGACAATGACACATCTACCTCCGGGAGAGTGTCCTTTATTTGGCTGGATGTTGTGAATGGCTTTTTCCTTTACCGATGGAGAGGATCCTGCGATCATCTACCACTGTTGACTTCCATGGAGATATTTTTATGTTGCTAAGCTCACCAGTGCATTGTTTTTTTCTTAGAATGTACCAAACTGTTGATTTGGCCACTCGTAACGTTCCTGCAATCTCTGATGGATCTTTTTTTTTGGAAACCTAATAATTGCTTGTTTGACTTGCATGGAGAGCTCATTTGAATGCAAATGCAAATACCACACTGAGAATCAACTCCACCATTTACCTGCTTAATTGATAAGGAAATAATGAAGGAATAGCACACACCTGTCTGTGAAACAGCTTGTGATTCAATTGTTCAATTACTTATGGTCCCTTGAAAAAGTGGGAATGGCTACTCTCAAGAGATGTAATTCCTAAACCCTTCCTCCAATTTGGCTGTAAATACCCTTAAATTAAACCTGAGAGTGTGCACTTTCAGCCCATATCCATTATACAACCATAGATTGAATATTTTTAGGTAAATACCTGAAAAAACAAAAACAAAAATTGTGCCCGTGTCCAAATATATATGAACCTAACTGTACAAAGCACATACAAGTAAGCAGGTAAGCGCAGTTGTACCTGATGCTGGTCACACTGGTGCTGATTACAGTGGGGCTGGGGATGCGAGTTACATTAGCATGAATGCCCAGGGGTTGTGATGCTGTGGCAGGATCACTTAAAAGTGGAGAAAATGAGATATAGATGGGGGGGAAAAAAAAAAAAGAAGTGAAATACAGATAATGCAAGGCAAAAAAAATTAATTAAAAATGGAGAGGAGAAGTTAAGCAAAGAAACTTTATAGAAGTTGGAGAGGAACAGAAAATTATAGACAGTACCAGGTAAAAGAATAAAATGAAAGGAATTAATGGGAAATAGGAAGAAAAAAGACAGACCAATAGTATATTCTCTTCAAACTTACGCAAAATGCAGCTGTACAAGCTAAAGCCATGATCTACCTTGAAACATTTACCACCTCCTTGTTGGTGACAGGTTGTGTGTGTGAGCGATCCTGAACTTTTCTCAGACGCCTTTCTACTGCTGCGTTTCGAGAGTGCGGTTTGGGAACACCTCCCTCTGATGTCCTTTCTAGCTCCTGGAAGAATATGTCAGGAAAAGATCAGTATTTTGATTTAGTAACATTGAGGCCATAACAGTGATATTTGAAGTGGAAAAAAAAAATATCTATGTCTATTTGCACCCAGTTAACTTACAGGTATAAAATACAGCACCTGAAATTAAACAAATACCACTGTCTGTTGTAAATCTGTACAAAGCTCCAGCTTTTGATTTTAAGGTTAATGAGTTTAAAACATTTCTAATTTAAAAATACAGTGTTGATCATCTGTCCTTATGATTGAAATGCACATAGAGAGGAAGTGTACCCTGAAGAGAGACCTCTTGGCTGCCACACTCATCTTGGCTCTCTCATCTAGTTTTTCTTCATCTAATGAAAAAAGAAATAAGAATTATGTCACATGCCATCAACTGCATTTAAACTTCTAGAAAGTTATCACTAAAATGTATTTAATTATAAAGGATTCTGTATATATGCAATGGACTGAACTTACTTTCGGCATCCTGTAGCTGTGATGGGCTTAGACGAGACCTGCAGAAAATATTTCTACATCAAATAAATCAGCATTTAGACTACCATTTTTATTTGAGGAAGCATCATAATCTGAATGCCAAACAAGAACCATGCTCTGCCATCCAATTCAGTGTATCGTTATTTGTAAATAAAATTGTTCTGACGAGCTCCTGCAGATCGCTACAGAGAGCCCCTCCTGTACCTATCTGACTCTAGCCGCTCTGCAGAGGTGATGGGCTGGGTCCTAAACCTCTCCGACATGCGACTGTCTCCTGGAGTGATGTAGCGTCGAGGCCTCCGAGCACCCCTGTCCCGATCACTGCCGCTAACCGGATCTATTTCCATTGCTGACAGATCTATTTTAGCAGTCTCACTTTGAGTGATGAATAGATTTAGAAAGATTGACGAGGACAACAACAAGGAAAAATAGAAGCAAGAATACTATTAACAGTGGTTGGTTTTGATGTTGTTTTAGTAGATTAGCAGTTTAGCAGAAACGGCACTCAAGTTAGAAAGAAAGGGTTTGATGCTGGCACCAGTGTGACCAGCATCAGACTCTGATATTGGCACGCACGCTGAGCACAACCTGAAGTTAGGTTGAAGGTTACCCAACGTTAACATGCAGCAGCAGACAACTTCCAAAGGCTAACTTGCAAGAACTGATTTTAACTTGCACAAGTAAGTTAAGCTTGTAAAATAAAACTGCATAAAAGGTAGATATCAAACACCTTGTCACATTTCATGCCACAGAATGACAGTCTATTAGTATTATTTTCTTGGATCATTGGATTATTAATTTGCAGCAGCTTACTTATGGAGAATTAGACAGTTATTTAGTGATTCCACACAGAACCCATGCCACTGAACCTACAGCTCAGGTTTCCGGTTGGCATTCTCCAGATAAGAGTGTCGCAGCTGTGCTACGGACACCCTGGTGTCCAGGGTGCTCTCCCCATTAGCCATCCCTGATGGAGGGACAGCCCTCAGTGTCTCTCTGCTGGCTGCGGCCCTCTCCATACGATACATGGCAGAATGCTGGATTACACCTATATCTGACATGGAGCGGGTTCGTATTTTGGGTTTGGGCCCTCCGCTTATCTCCATGCTTCTTTGTTTGCCCTGAGGCAGAGAGGAGCCCTTCTGGAGGTAGACGGCGGATGGCGGATGCCCTGATGGATCCTGCTGCTGCCTCTGAGGCAGAAAGACTTTGTCTAGTTGCGGCTCTTGTTTTCTCTGCGAGTCTTGCTGCTGACTTGGAGGCTCTTGTGTTTGGAGCTTATACTCCTGCTGTCTTTGAGACTTGGACTGCAGTTGTCTTTGAGGCTCTTGTGGCTGTCTAGGGTGGTCATGCTGGTGCTGCCTTTGAGGATCTTGCTGTTGAATTTGAGCACCATGTTGTCTCTTTCTAGGTTCACATTGTTGTTGCATTGGTGGATCTTGCTGCAGAATGTGGGGCTCTTGAGTGTTGTGGGAAGGCTGCATAGATCTAAATACTCTCTCCTCTTGGCGGTCATGGCTAGAGAGATACTCTCTTCCTCTTTCTCTGATCCTCTCAACATTTCTCTCCCTCCCCCTCTCCCTTGGCCTCTCCCTATCCAAGTCTTCCTCGCCTCGACTCATCCTCCTCGATTCTGGGCTGTGGTTCTGCCAGTTCATGTCTTCATGCCTTCCCCTATGAATATCATCCACACTTCTTTCCCTTCGGCGGATCTCTGAGGGTAACACAGCTTTTCTGCTCTTAAGCAGGCCCTCTGTATGGGCCTCTTCTTTCAGGGCCTGCCTGGCCTCCAATCTTGCCTCCATTTGTGTGGCATAGATTTGTTCAGCACTCACTCTCCTTCGTGGTTGTACTTCAGGGGGTCCAGAAAGTTTGGCAGTGGCCACTGGGGCAGGGATGGCCAAATAGGGCTGAGGGTCTGTGGTAGGGCCAGAGTGTTGGTACTCTGGAGTAGAGGGAGGGTAGGTTGTTTGGCCATGATGGTGGCCTGGGCTGGGCTGAGGCTGGGGAACAGCCCTTTGCTGGGTGGGTTCTGAGCGCTGTGGCGTATACTGAGCAGTGTTCCCCTGAGTACAGTGTCTGTTAGCCTGGTGTCTTTCTGGACTCCAATCTGGGGGCCTTTGGACAGTTTCATCCCTGGACAATTGATCCCTTACTCGGATTCTTGGAGAAAGGAATGGACAAGGGACACTGAGATTCCAGTTCAATTAAAGAGCAATGGCACTCTCCAAACTCAACTGAAAAAATAGGTATAGTATATGCCTAGTATATGACAAGATTTTTTCCCCCAAGGGACTCAGAGGCTAGTAAATGATAAATTAAACCAACCACAATTTAACTACATGTTTGAGTAGAGTGGTGTATCTAAACAATGATTGCCTACTTGTCTAGGTGGGCGGTAGGGCACACAAACTTAACAAATCTGTGGGTGTTAAATTTAAAACCAGGACATGCTACTACTTGACCTTGTTGCAATTCTAGTGTAGGATTTGGGAGCACAAGTTGGTCCCATTCATGATAGTCCCATACTTTGATTTTAACTTGAGTCTTGGTTCAGACAACTCTCTCTCTCTCATGTTTCCGTGGCAAAACTATTTTCATCTACAACCTTCTGACCCCTGGTAGTGGAAGGTTGCTCTAATCTCATTGTAGACCACTAAGCCAGACATAATTGATTGGCCTCTGCTTTATCTGACATGGCATGAAGGACTTAAACAGTGCTTGTGCTACATGAGAACACACTAAAAGCTAAGATAAGATCAAATAGGCGATCAGTGCCATACATTGGACATATAGCTAAAAAGTGATCAGAATGTCCTCTTTTGAGACACAGTCATTAAAAACAAATCGACTACAGAAAGAGTCTGTTTGTTTTAATTTCTTGGGGAAAAACTTCAGTATATTACTTCATTTTTGCAATCAAGCTTTACTAACACTCTCGAAAAAGGTTTGTCTGACCATACCTCTATGAATTTCACCTGTCCATGAAGCTTAAAGGCTGACCATGGGCCTTCATCCTTTCAGCAAACAAGAGACTGTCACGTATCTGGGCCATTGCCCGGCCCAGAAATACATGTATAGCCAAGGACCTAAAACTTAAATGACAAGCGCTCCAGGACCACTCAAATAAAAATCATAGGTTTCTGGTAATCTGTTTCTCTCTAGAATCCTTTAGCACAGAACCATGTCAGGTGATTTAAAAAACAGCTCTCAAGGGGAAATGCACAGCTTATGCAATGATATTGTCAAAGTCACTGACAAAGTGCAAGACTCAGATGTAATTTCATAGGGGTTAACAGGCCAGAATCTGAGGAGGGGGGGATATGAGTGCAGCCTCAGCTGACAAGTGCTGAGTCTGTGGGTCTGCGACTAACTGGGTCAGGGCATCCAGCTGACTAATGTCACCCCATCAGCTCTGGTTCACTAACACCCCTCTCAACTGCTCATGAAACCCAGGCTACACACAGCCACACTAGTTTAACAAGATGTAGGTGCAAGGGATGGTATTGTGCTGATGAAAACATTTTCAGTTTGGGTATGTTCATAGAACGTGATCTGACTTATGTGACAGAAGAGTTGTAACATGAAGTGGGTCAAGAAGCCCTGTTTCCTGCAGTTGTGCCCTTGTGATCTTATTGCAAGGTCTTTTAGTGACTATAAAGCATAGATGATAGCATGTTTTAAGAGAACAAAAAAGGACAATTGGTAAGGCCTAATATTTAGTGAAACAAGAATTTAACCAGAAAATTCCTAGTTTCATTTCCACTTGGGATGTAGAGAGAATGAATTTCACGATTCTGCCACTATTACTGAAATGCTCTTAAGGAAGGTGCTTTTCTTGCTAAATTTCAGGCTGGGCCTTAGTTTGCTATTTTGACTTTTTTATTGTTTGATAAAATTATAGCATAAATTAGAGTCATGATGGCAGAAACAAAGTGAGTTGGAAAAACGTTGCTTCAGAAAACCAGGTGAAAATGAGTGTATATTCAGTAAATCTTTTGATGAATAAATATTAAAGTTGCAAGACTAAGTTAGGGATGAAAGTCTGTCAGTTGAAAAGCTTAAACCCATTAAGATCCACCAGTTAATAAGGGAAGTATTGCTGAATGGAATATAATATTGCACTGGTATACGGTATCCACTGGAATGAGATAGCTGCATGTCCACAGAGGACGTGTTCTTAAAGTTGTGGCTTATTATCTTGTTACTTTCCTTTTTTTTAAGGTGTTCCGACAGGGTATCTGCAGAATTCTGAATATTGCACACTTTTTAAGACCTATAACAATGCTTTGAAGACATTTCTAATGTCTTTCATAATTTAAAAGACTCATAAATACCTAGTGATAGAGATATGAGTGCAAGAAAAAAAAAAAAGAACAATTCAGCATGGTTTTTGGTGGTTGCATGAAATTCTTCAAGAATGAATCAGCACTTTCCTGAACATCAAGTAAATGCTGCCAGCTTTTAAAACATGTACCTGGTGGAGTACAGGTTTTTGTAAGGTCTTTATACTGATGGTATCCTGAGCAGACAGTACCTTGAAGGCCAGCTAAAAACTGTCTGGGTGTCACTCTTTGAGTCTGTTTTGAGAGACCAGTCGCTCTTTGACAGGGCGGCCAGGCCCTGATGATGTGGTGACAGTGTAAAACCCTGAGGGAAACTTCTGATCATTCTTTTACAGATCAGAGCAAAGTGAGCTACCCTGATCAGCTGAACCGTGATCAGCAATATTTTCAGATGATGCAGAGGTTTAGCAGTCTGAGGATCAGTTCAGAAATTGCTGTGTTGTGCACTTTGATCAAAAGTTTGTCATTAAAGTGAGACTATTTTCAATTGTTGCAGAACTCCGTTTTGCTGATGTTGCTTCTTAACCAAAAGTATGAACAGCAGTATTTATAGGTTTCAGATCATAGCACAATATGTCACTCTGCTTCAATGCCAAATCTTTCCCTCATTGACTTAAATATTCTAATACAAAAATTGTCATTCCTTTTGTGGTAGCACAGTCAAGTTTAGAATAGAAAGTGACTCATGCTCTTTGCTAATGAACCAAGCTGCTGTTAAATCAGGGTTATCTCTCGGGGCAAGCGGGGAAATCATATCCCCTCCAAAAACCAACCCTGCAATTTACCCTGCTGCCTTATAACCTTTCCCTGATGAGCTCCCCAGAGCACCTTTCTATGTGAAACTGGAGCAGGGCAAGTGTGACAGTGCTGGATCCACAGGCTAGAAAGATCCGAATACTAGCACCGTGGTAAAAGCAGCAGGCTAGCTAGCTCAGCAGCAATTCATTCTTTTTTTTTTGTTTCTATTTGTTCATCTGAGAGTTTTTCTTACTTTAAAAAAAAATTCTGGTGGGGTTATTAAGTATAGCAATAAATAAACAAACTTTGTAATGATGAAAAAATTTCCAATAAACAAAAAGATGCATGCTCCTGAAGGAAGCCATTAGTGGATCAGTGTAATACTGTCAGGTTCATGTGGTTTAAACTCTCTGGGACTACATGTAGTCTAAAAATACATTGCAGACACAACATCAGACTTTTCATGGGCATCAAGACACAGCAGAAAGCTAGACTACGCAGAGAGGAATTTAACGGCTAGTAATAATGATCTAGGCATAGAGTAAAACTTCGGTCAAAATAGGAGATTCATTTATAATGTGGCGAAATAGAAGTGTCTAGGAAGACACCAAAAAATGTGTATTCCTAATTCTAGTGTCATGTTTGGACCTTCGAGGTGTATTAGATACTACAGAACATAAATAGCCAAGACCAGGTCTGCAAATTTCATTTTTTGGATTATTCTAGCACTATCACGTCTTGAGTAAGAGGTCCGTCTTACTTCGGCTCCTTCTCTGAATGTTTAAAGCAGGTTTTTATAAACTCACCCCTGCCTGTTGAGGATGCTCTGGGCCTGCTGCTCTATGAATAAATCCCCAGGTGAGATGCCATAGCGATTGGAGGGCAGGGAGGCCCGGCGGGCGGTGCGAGGGGAGCTGGGCACCGCTGCGATGCTGTAATCCCTGGTGGAGGTGGGGCTTGGCTCCTGGTGGGCATCCTCTTGGTGGTGGAGGTTGGGGTGCTGCTGCTTTTGGGGCTGGGGAGGATACTGCTCTTGGGTTCTAGTTCTAGAAGTGATTGAGTGCTCTTGAGCCCCACCGCGCCGGTAGTTCTCCATGTTCATCACTCTTTCCCGCTCCAAGAATCCTCTCGGTCGGTCTTGTGCCGGGGGAGGGGCTTGGTTTGAGTGGGCAAGGCTGGCGGTGGAAACAGGGGCAGGATCTGGGTGAGTCCTCATGTAAACCCTGCCCACTCCAGAGCGGTATGGCACCCTGGGCTTCCGTCCTTGATCCTCCACTTCCTGTCTGTCTCGCCTGGTCGAGGTTTGTCGGTCAGAGGCATCTGGATCACGCCGGGAACGGTAGCGTGGTGTGTAATCGATGTCTGCCTCCTGATCCAGGAGGATGCCATAACGCTCTGACAACTGGCGGCGGCGCTCTGCTTTATAGCGGGCGATGCGTTCAGCCTTGGAACTGAGGCTGCTGGGGTCTGTGGGACCAGATGTGGGTGTAGATGAGGTGGATAATGTTAATGGGTCAACGTACACCAACACTGGCTCTGGACGACTGCTGCCAACGCCACCTTTGGTCTGGGGTGATCTGTCTACAGATGACCGCTGCTTCTGGGGTGCCTCCAGCTCCTCTCGACTGTAGCGCCTCACTGTGGTAAATAGTGGAAATACTCTGTTACTTAACAACATTCCTTGACGCCCAAGAATTATGCTACATTCATGTCACGTGGGAGTTACTGCAATTACCAGTTTTTGACATGTGACCTGGAGGTGGACATGAACGGTATTTACAATTACGACTGGATATTTTTTCTGAAAGCTCAGATATCTCCGACTTGGTGCTAAACAATATGGAAGTGCCTAAAAAGGAAACGCCTAATGTCAGCTACAGTCCATAGTTCAAGGTAATTAATTGAATGCTTGGAGTGCTAGAGTGACCATGCACCATACATTTTAAACACTCACACGAAAAACTCCGCAAACTTAAAGTCGCCTTGAGTTGTCTAATGACCAAAGTGCTTGCTACCTTCCATCCCACATGACACAAATGTGGCATTATTCTAACACCACATCAAAGATATTCATGTCAGTTAGAGAAGTCTCTTCTTGCAAAATGCAAGAACTCTCGGAATTGTTTTCGTTTTATTTTCACTGACAGTCGCATTTATTAAACCTACAGTACAGCTGCCCAGTGTAACCGCAGACATCAACTGTAGGCCAGCAGCTCCACTGGAGGAACCAGGGATGGTTAAGTTCTCAAGAGCATGATGAGATAACAGTGAAAGTAAATTGGCAGACAGAAAACATACGAAATCATTTGGTTAACAAATACTGAATGACAAACATGAGTTAATGGTTATTTTTCATACAATGAGACACATTTCAGGAGTGTCAATTCAAGCCCACTAAAGGCAGCAGCATATATGGCAGTGCATCGTGCCATGCTTACCCATCACACAAGGCTCACAGGGATCTGAGGCGCGGGTGTACCGCGGAGGATCCTCCTCCAGCATTCTGTTGGCTACCAAACCACCGGGCACCAGTGCAGGTGGAGCGTCACTTTCAATCCCCTCCAGGCGCCGGGCTATCCTCTCCTTCCTGTCAGAGACAAAACGCAGAGGGCAGAGCTGGTCGGTTCAGCGGCGTTAGTCTTTATGAAAATATTTAGATGCGTTTGTGAAAATACAGTGTAGTGAGCCCTGAAGATACCTGTTCATTCCCAAATCCTTTGTGACAGCTCCCTCAAAGTATTTCTTCAACTCTGAAACTGAATATTACAGAAAATATAACTTTAGTAAATTTAGTGTGTAAAAAAAAAAAAAAAAAAAAGTCAACAGTAACAAACTATTTGTTTTATTCTGAGCTATTGTGTGTGGTTTGAACCAATGCAGACCCTTGGGAAGGACGGCCAGAAGTTTGGCATCTGTATCTGAAACACTCTTGACCAAGGTGGTCTTGTCACCCAAGGAGAAGTCACTCTGAAAACTGAAGGAGAAGACAGTGTCACAAACCTGCTATCAAGATGAAACCTATTACATTCTGAATTCCAAATGAATGCTAAAGAAATATTTCACGAAAGTCGTTGATTAGAACTGCTTCCTTGTCAAAAATAAATTATTAGGAGGATGAGCAGGTGCTTTATTTTAATTTACTCCATGATAAAAAGAGGTGCAAAATGGCAAAACTATAGTGCTCTACAACTCCTTCAGATTAAACTCCAGCAACAAATTGTGCCTGGTTTCCTATTTCAGCAGTGCCTTGTATTAAAGAGGTGATTGCAGGTGAAGCTCAGCTGGTGTCACTTCCAACAGGATCCAGCTTAAGAACTAGGTCATCAAGTCCTGACTCTCCTCCAAGTGGAAACAGACAATCAAGGTCTTCCCGTAAAGTCTTTACATGTCACAATCAACAGGTCACACAAGCCAGGGTAAATAAACGCACCTCTCTTTTCTCTCCAGAAGCTTCACAAACTAATTTATTGTTTGAACAGAGCCGCATTATTTCAGTTTAGAATTCTTTCAATTCTCACTTCTTCGACTCTTTATATATCACGCATGTGCACGTGGAAAGCTCAAAAGGTTCAGGGAAGCTTCAACGTTTAGTATGAAGTAACTAATAATATACTAGACTGAATTGGTGAGGCTTGTCGTTTTCAGTTTGTATCAATCTTTACTGGTAAAAAAGAAGCTGATCAGTTAAAACCACTTGTCACTCAGCGTTTGTTCCAATGTATCGAAACGTTGTCGTGTAGCTATCTGCCTGACAACAGTGTCAAACACAGCTTAGAGCTGAAACTATGCCTCGGTTTTTACAAAGTGAAGAAAAATGGGGAGAAAATCCAGAGGAGCTGCTCATCATGTTGCTTTTTCTCATCTTTAAAATCCGATTTTAACATTATAATCTTTTTTTCCCCCCAGAACTGGATACTTATTGAATTTTGTCTTACATTTTCTGTAGGAGTGAAGGTAATTTGCTTCCTTTGCTAATGCTTAACAACCAGAGGAAATACTGTAAACTAATGCAAAAGGGGGCTTTGTGCAAAGTACTGCTGAAGGAGGTATTATGCCTCTAATGCCATGTGAACAAAAAAAAAAAAAAAGTGTCTTAGGATAAGCTGTTTCAGTCATCTCCAGCTTTTAATGCTTACTGTGCATGATAAGCTAAAGCATTCTACTGTAGTGAACCTATATTCTTACATATCACTATGTTGATAACTAAGCAAATACGAGACAAATGTAAATGCCCTTAGAAAATAGAACACTTTTTGGCCTTTAAACTACTGAAAATCTCAAACTGGTGAAACGTCACAAACAATCTGCTATTCTGCAATCTCTACTATTTGACCCATGTCTATGTGTGCTGCAAACCCAAAAAAACTCACCTTAAGGCTTCTGTTGGCAACGAGGTTGAGCTGCAAAGTTTGGTGGGAGCTTTAGATCCAATTTATAAAAAGAGAAACGAGACAAGCTTTAATAATAAATCAATCTACACTCCATCAACTTAAATTCAATGTTCTGTATGTCTGTACGCACATTGGAGTACTGGAACACGTTATCTTTGTCAAAATTAACTGTACATTTCTGGCATTTGGAAACACATTAGATCGAAATCATAAAAAGGCTCACGTTGAGTGATCACAGTACAGCTGTTGAGACAACATTCAGATGGGTATGGTGATTATATTACATTTAGCCGACGCTTTTTTCCAAAGCAACTTACTATAAGTGCATTCAACCATGTGGATACAACCCAAAAATTGGAAGAAACATGCAAGTACATCAACTTGATGAAATAAGCTTAACTCAAGTGCTACATTTAGAAACATTAAGAGGTTTTTGTTGTTGTTGTTTTTTTTTTGTAGATAGAAAGACAGGATGATATCATTGAGACCTTTGTGTTGGCACAGTAAGGTTCCCGACGCAGAGGGCTCAGGCGAAACATTTTGGATTGTCCAGGAATTTATTATATTTAATATATTATTTTTCCATTGTCTTTTCGGTTCTTGAAGAAACATCCTCACACTGACATAGCCCATTGTTTATTTCCTAACGTCGTGTCGTTTTGGATCGCAACACCTGGTCAGGCACCCACTAGTGGTTTGTTGGTTTGATTCCAACTCAGGCTACCCAAGTAAACTGTTCAACATTCTACCCTTCCGTTAGCAAATTATGATATTTTAAATAAAAAAAAACAACAATGCTGATAAAACGATATATGGTTTATATGCAACTGAGAAGAGAAGTCACTTTTCTTCTCTCAGAAGAAACACCAACAAAGCCTCAGTATGAGTCACTTGTCAAGAAAGGTTTCTCAGAAAGTTCACATCCAGTTCCAAGCTGAGCGTTGACCCCTCTCGCTCTCACGTCACAGCAACAGCAGCATGTTGTAAAGTTGCATCCCAGTATAGGAGACAGATCATCTTACTGCTCCAGACGCCTCCAGAACCCCATCGGCTTATTTTGGCCTCCGAAGACTGAGTGGCAATGAAGCAGGGAACGTTTGGCAGGACAAAAAAGTATGGAAGTGAAAGGTGTGGTGGTGGAAGCAGAGTCCTAATGCTCACGTAGACATCAGGTTCAAGGGCTTCTCAGTGGGTTTTTAATGTGACCCTGTGAAATTCAAGGACTCCAAAGTGACATGTTTTGATGTAAGACATGACAGAAGTCAGACTTAGACATAAGCCAGGCCAGAAATCTGGCCACTGTGCCATTAATGCAATTCGCCTTCACAGGTTTTCCTTGGGATGTAAACACTAATCCTAGATGAAGAGATGGCTGTGACAACTTTGGTGCTCTACTTTCATATTCAAATCCATAAATGTCAAAATCTTTAAGAGCATTAGTTCGTCTCCAATCCACCAACATTTGGTGTTTTTGAAGCCAGAGGGAACCAAGTGGAGGTGCGTGTACACAGTATCTGTCTGTTTATCTGCCTGGAAAGCCCCTACAGAAGTCAGTCAGGCTTTCCTTGGAAACGCCTGCAGGTTGTCAACAAGCAGCACAAGGTTCAAGGCTGGCGGTGCCAGAGAGCAGCTTAGGCTGCTGACGGTCCCAAAGTGAGGAGAGGGATTTTCTATAAATATTCAGAGGTGCAAAATAGACTCCCTGAGCAAACTGGGCCTTTGCGTGCACACAATCTGTTTGTAAAGGTTGCTGGTTGAACATGAACAGCCCTCCTCCATCTCAACAGGCAACGATAGAGGTGGAACATCAGAGAGGAGGAAACAGGAAAAAGCAAAGGAAATAGCACATAGCAGCACACACCTGTGAGTGTAGTGAAAGGGCTCTTTCACGCCACAACCACACACACTCCACTCATTTCGAAGCAGCCTAATGTTAACATGCATGCACACAACAAGTAATAGATACACGTTTAAACCTTCTGTATCTAATCATAATATCCGTAAATGCGCTGGACAGGGATGAGTAACTCTTACACGTCATGAATCCTTGTTTCATATGATACAACCAAGCAAACACAAGCGAAATAAGGAGTCAACCAGGAAACTTCACAGCATCCTAGCCTGTCCCGCCAAGCCGAATCCCTCTGCTCACTGCATCACTGAACCCCACCAAACTCGGTCATTTATCTCAGTAAGGAGCTAAATTGCATTAGCCAAGTCCCCCAAGCAGTCTATACAGTGAAGGGTATTTCAGTGAGTTATGAAAGTCATCCTATAGCCAGACAAAGCCTTCCCCTTTCAAGGGCCTTACCTTGGCCACAGGGCTGCTCATGGTTCACATGGTAACTAGAGATCCATGGGTTTCGAAACATGTTTAGGGAGAAGGACAAAAGGATGCCCCACTGCTAGACTCCCCTCTGGTCACAGCGGTGGTGATGGTGGTGGACAGCAGGAGTGGCGGCGGCTGGAGGCGAGGGCTGCTACCAGCAAGCAGACAGGCAGGGATGGAGGTGTTGACACAACCACACACACGGACAAGCACACAGCCACAGCAGAGTGACTGCCCCGCAGCTACAGCCAGCACAGACCCAGACTGGCTGTCATGCAGTGTGTGTGTGTCGGTGTGCATGTCAGTGTGTGCGTGCACGAAAGGGAGCTGAGAGAGAGACATCACAGCAGGGTGCTAAAGCAGCTCAGAGCCCTAATCAGATTACAGGCAGAAATTAGCCTTGATGATAAAAACTCTGGAACAGGATTGGAGGAGGGTGCCATCAGGGCTTGCGGGGGGTGGTATGTGGCCCGGGGCGCCTGGAAGTCAGATGGTATCCTTAACACACATCAGGCGTGCTGCCGCCATGATGGCCAGGTGCAGAAATTGAATTAATATTAACGTCGTCCGATGGCTTTGTTGTGAAGTCTTTGTTATTCTGTTTTTTTTAAAAGCAGTTGGAGTCCACCAGATCATAAAATTCAGTGTACCACTGGGAATAGGATTCATTATGGTTGTAAGGTTTTTACTGACAGCCTTGTCTTTATGCCAGTTCAGCCAGTAAGAAATGCTTCATTAAAGCTGTCAAATGCAGCGCAATCATTTCCTGCCATATTCTAATCTTTTCCTCATTAAAACACACCACTAGAGAGGCTTTTTGGTAATGTTGTTAAAAATCTTATAAAAATGACTAAACCTAATTGATGGGGTTATAGTTTATTTCACTTTCTGTCCCTACTCATCTTGAGCCTCATATATACACTGTCTCCCTTCTCGCACTCTACAGCGCAAACACACACACACACACACAGCATAATCCACATGAGCTTTAACTCTGTTGGCCTGAATTCAGAAGTACAGACACAATCTCATCTAATAGACGGCAAAACCCAAGTCATCAGGTGGTGTGAGGTAAGCACTGGAGTCACACAAGGAGGCGGTGTATGTTACAGTGAGTGTCCGGCACCAAAACAGTCATATGACCAATCACCACATCATAGACTGAGTATCAAAGTCACTTCTGGGCTCTGACCCTTCTAGTGAAATAAGTAAATATTCAAATGACTGCTAATGTTGATATTTCTAACTGTTGACCAATTAACTCCTCCAACTCTGGAAACCTTCTTTTCTGTTTCTCCTGTAGCCCATGTCTTTCTGAACTTTCCAAAAGTAAAAGTATTTCACAGGGACTTCCAACTCCAACTGTCCAAATTAAGAGGTACCTCTAGAGCTTGGATCACTAAGACAATGTAAAATCAGCCTAATTTACTGTCAGTTACACAGCTTGAATTAAAAAGCAACTAGAAAAGGTGACGATGTGCTCACATCCCCGACCAACTCTAAACACAGCGTTTTAAAGCAAAATGAGGGTCAAGAATAATAAAAAAATACTCACTGTTCTAAAACGGTAAGAAATTGTTTGCCATTTACCTTACTCTAGTGTCCAAAGAGCATCATACAAGCACAAGGGGTCATATTTTGTTGTATATGTAACTGTTACGACCCAGAGAGCACCAGGAGGAAAGGAAGCAACATAACGGCGGAGTAATCAGGCAGTTATAGTCAGCTTATTGTTTAGAAGACAATGATTAGATCTACAAACTAAGATAAACACAAATGGACACATTTTAGAGAACTGAGCTGAACAAACAAATGAAGAGGGTTCAGAAAGGTTTACTTCCTATCAACTCAGGATCTGAGCAACCTTGCTGGCTAACCAAAACTAAAATAAAACAAAACCTGTCTGACAGGTTCTGCTAAAAACTGCAACGTGATGCCCCGCAAAGGCTGCAAGACACTGCTACATTTAAAAACATGAGAATAATACCATAAGTTGTCTTTATCGTCGCCGTTTACCAAGGCTGGCACCAAAAATATAAATAAGAAGTGCATATCGCACACACAGAAGGCAAAAATCAGTTACTGCAGCTCTTGGCGCATGCAAGCGGCCTGTACTGTTTCCATAGGCAGAAAATGCATCATCCATAACAGAGTTATAACCAAGGCATCAATAAGAACAAACATGCACAGAAAGACATTCACACTTTTTATCCATGAAATTCTACCACTTAATATGATGTCTATTATTAATGTATGATCTACAGTATGTCACACCGGTCGTGTGAGAGAACTCCTGATCTAAAAGCTGAACTGTATTCTACTCTTGTCACACCCTTTAGGATTCTGTCTTAGTCTCGCTCACTCACTCACTCGCCTCGTCTGTCTGATGCTTTCTCTCACCCTTCCACACACAAACTCCCCCCACCTTCCCTAGTCTGCCTCGGCTCCCTGTAGACACCCCTAATAAGGCAACATTTGTTGTGAGTGGCTGCCTCGGGGAGCGGTCACCCTGTCAGCCAGCCGGCCATGTTTACCAGGGGAGCGTCTCCACGCACGCTCGCTGCTCGGCCTTGTTTTCTTTCCCGCTCCGTCTCCCTTTCATGCTCCAGATTTTTTTGATCCCTGCCATCCATCGCGCTCCTTCCTTTGCCCCTTCCTAGTCATTTCTATCAACGCTCTCTCATTTGTGCTTCTTTGGTTTTATTTTTTCTAAATCGTTTCGCTTCTTCACCGGTCTCTCTCCATTTCACGTTTTATACCTCCTTCCCCTGCCAGCCTGCGCAGCAAACAAACCTGATATATCCTCTGTCACGGTCGGGTGAATACATTTTACAATTTCAAAACAGGCCACACGTGCTAATAAAACTTTTCTTGTAAGGCATAATACTTAAAGCCATCCAAGTAACCAAACTGGGGTTGACTATGTGTGGGCAAGTAGAGGACAACATGGGAACTTGTGTCAGCCACCATGACCAGTACACAGGTTTAACATCTGGATTGGTAGACCTCCTTTATTATCCAAGTCTGCTGTTTTGTACTTTTTCCATACACAATACATCCGCTCTTGTTGCTTTAACTATAAACGTTTGAATGTAAAGAATATAGGATCACTATTTTTAAATGAACAAAAAAAACACAAAACAAAAAGGTAGTGCCAGTTTGTCCATATATCATAAATAAAAGGCCTGCAGCCTGTTCACTACTGTTTTCACAATTCGTACTCACCTCCTCAGTTGTCAGGTCTGTCTTTCAAATGAGGAGTCGTTTTCTGATCTTGACCAGCTACAAAAAAAAAAACCCAAATAAAATAAAGGAGAATTGAATGGCCTCTTGGGTCCTTGAGACAAAGACTAAATTGTGAAACTCCGCTCAAAAGATTTCATCTTGCAACACTGGATGTACAAACCAGTCAATAAAACTCAACACCGAGGACATCGTGTAAACACCACAAGGAGAAAAGTACCTCAACAAATCCCTGTGTGACTCAACATCAAAGCATCTCTTTGCTAGTCAAACTTTAAGTGGAGATGCTCAGCAGCACACTGGTCATATGGGGTTTCAGCAAAGGATGGACTTTTCCCTATGGAAACCAACGCCACATGATGCTTTGATCCAGTTATGAAGAATTTGGGCAATCTCTATCTGGGAAGAGTCATTTGGTTTGAGATTCTCCCGTTACTGTTTGATGTATTAAGGAATTTTCTACCAGTTGCACCATTAACACCAATTTATCAGCTACAATATTTATCACAATAAGGCAGATTCATACCGGCCCTGGGGACTTTCCTGCAGCTACTGCACGCACCCAAAGTAAACATATGTACAATAGATGGTCACTTAATAAAGTGCGTATTCAAACAGTGCCAGCTGAGGAAAATGGATAGAAGAGACAAGTCATTTAGTGTAAATGTGATGTACAATAGTCAGAGCGCGGATATTATTACATCACTTGTAGTAACAGTTTAGGGAACTTGTTGTCGTCTGACCCATTGAAAATGCTTTGGCACTTTTGAAAATCAAAGCTTTATTATATCCAGAGTAACAGCAAATCGTTGAGTAAGAGAGTGAATGTCAAGCTCTAAGACATGACTGGAAGGTATTGCAAAGACAGATGGTTTTGGGAATCAAAGCGCCCCCCTCCCCCGCCCTTATTCTCCCAGATTCTTGGTCAATATCCAGATAATATTAATTTATATAATATTAAATTCGGGACTTCTTTGCACTTTGGGCAGCAGAAGACACTGTGCTCCAAGCAAGCCTGCCTTTATTAGGAGAAACTCTTTGTTTAGGTTAGCTTGTACAAATGCACTAACACACAGAAACATGCACTAATATAAACACGTGCAGAAGAGGTTCATGATCCAGACTCTCTCACACACACACACAAATACAAGGGTCAGGTGAGAGCCTGAGGCAGCAGAGCAGGAACCTTCATCCTTCCATAAAACATTTACTCTGGCAGTTCACGCTTTAGATCCAGATCTGCGTTCCTCTGTGCTGCCTTTCATCAACTCAGCCTGACACTCGGCCCAGAAATCCGCCTCTGCTCTTATATGGATACCGATGAGCACAGAGCCCGGTGCTAAGGAGAGACACTTAAGATACTCTGCAACTCTTAACGCAGGAGAGAGGGAGGAAAAGGAAATAGAGACAGAGTGAAGGAGGAGGAAGGGGAGGATTCCATGGCAGAAATGATTACTAGAGTCTTTTCTT
>CM022487.1:22801440-22817310 GCA_011952105.1 Coreoperca whiteheadi | reverse complement strand
GCATCTTAAAAAAAAAAAAGAAAAAAAAGAAGAAATTATGTAAAGGATGCTGATTGCGCCAAAGGAGTTGGACACAGCAATAGGACACGTTTCTGTTCTGAGAATTGAATCTCTGCCCTTTCATTTACAAGAAGGTTATTTTTACAACTTTAACATTTCGCTGCTACAATCTCTATATATGCATTTGTTCATATATATTTAAACCTATTTTAACAAAGATTGTAGGTCTTCAACAAATGAAGGCATTCATCACAGCTGGGTGATAATACACGTGTCGACAACACTTTGAGAGGTGAACAAAGCTGTATATGTAGATGAACAGAATCCAGTGGCAGAAGGTCAAGCATGGGGCCGGCCAGTAAACCTGTCTGTTCATTTTGATGGGCGCAGCAGGTGCTGAGCACCAAGCAACTGCCGCCCGGAGTCACACGCACACTATGAAAACAAAACTGTGGAGAAGTGACGCCTGGCCAGTGCTGGAACAACACACTAGCGCAACACATAGCCGATAGATCAGCTGCGCGTGTGCACACACACCACCATAATCTGGAGCTTGGAATGCTAATACCCATGTGGTTACTTGAGACAGCGCAAAGCAACAAGGGGGAGGCTTGGTTGGGACACTACATTCAGTCCTCCAGGGGGAATTTAAACCAGACACCAGTCACCGAAGTTTGCCCCTACTTCTGGGTAATTTGGCAAAAATAATAATGAGCAATGAATTACTTTCCAAGTTTTAAAGACACTTTACTAGGTACAATACTTAAACTGGCCGCCATACTTTGAAATCCACCAGGTACTCCGATGAAATACACTAAATGCTGCAGTCATGCCCAAAAGAAAGAGGCATCTTACCTCTGCAGAATAGCAGAGGTAAGATGTTCCTCTTTTGGGAATGATTCCCTCTGATTTTGTATATGTGAACCAAAGGCATTCTGGTTCAACATACTATGCACTGGGTTTAAACTATGGCCGATGGGTTACAGAATCCACCTGGTGTTTAACATTTTACACCAGAATTTATAACTAAAAAACTAACAATGGCTGGTGAACAAACAAAATTTATCAGCCAAGTTTCTCTTTCAAGTCTACCAGATCAGGTGTGAGGAAACTTCTGTACATTTAAATCTCGTATCATTCAGTGAAGGATGGCTTCAGTCCCCTCTCTACTGCCAGAGAGACAAGTTATTACAATTCTTGTTATGTTTAAGTCATAGGGAAGCAAGTGTAGCATCATGTACTGTCCTATTAGCAACTCAACACAAAGCTGAATGGTTGTCAGGTTCATTATAAAAATGATCTGCTTACTTCCAGACTTAATATATAGTAGCATGCATGAGATTAAACTAGGAAAGAGAAAACAATACTTACAATGCTTTAGCTCCAATAATAAGGGACTGAGAAAAATGCTTCACAGGTGAAGTCCATTTATCCTGACAGTAGAATTCAGGGATGTGAAACCCCCGAAAACAAAGGGTCTCACTAGTTCCTTATTCAGAGCAAAGCAGATGCTGAGGAGGCAGGAGGCGCAGGTAAACCCAAACAGAAGATCCAAAGTCATCCACCGTGAAGCAGATCCAACCTGAGCAGCCGACAAATATAGCCTGGTGCTTTCCCCAGTAGCTCTGCTGCACGGGGCCAAATCAATCAGCCCAGGAACAGCCGAGCAAAGAAGAGAGAGAAGAGGGGAGAGGGAGTGGGGTATGCAGAAGAGGGGTGAAGAGAGAGAGAGAGAGACAGGGATGAAGCTGAGGAAAAAAAAAAAGAAAAAAAAAAAGTACAGAAGTGGGATGCTAGAACAGACTGATACTTCTACAATAAGTGGTTCTTCAAACTATTCCAAGAGTCAAAACTGTGGTTCTCAAAATGGCCATTCTTGTAAACCAGGTTTGGGACCCTGGTCTGATAGTTTAGACTGACGATGAGAGACGACGCAACACTTCCAAGAGGTTTGGGCGAGTGCGGGCCAAAGTCGGCGTGGTAACCTCATCCTACAGCAACCATGTATGGGCTGAAGAGAGCGGCCTCGGTAGAGGGGCATCTGCCATAAATAGCCAGGAAGTGTCGGGCTCCCAGCACAGGGGGATCGAATCAGCTGTTAAACTACAATCCAGCAGCGCAGTGCGATCCGGGCTCTGCTGTACTGCAGCACAGAGCTGGATATTAACTATATTTTGCTTTGAGCAATGCCTGGTTTAGCTACACATTGGCATTATATGAATGCAAATGTATTATATATACACATTTGCATTCATTAAAGCCAAACATAATAATAAACTGTAACTCCAGCTGTGTATAGACACACACACTTACATGTTTGGTTCATCAGTTTTATAAACATTGCATTGTTTTAAAAAAGGCCACAACTGTTTAATTTTATCCAATGCAAGTTGAGCTGCAATCTGCAGTAGCGCCACTTACGATTGAAGGCATTACAGGATCTTTGCCAAAGTACTCACTACAGGACATCTGTATGATGCACAAAACAGGATCTCCTCTGTGCTGCTCATGTCGAGTTCCTCACCTAGAATAAAAAAAATAATAAGATAGAAAAACAGAAGCTGTATAACCCAATAACCTAATCCTTTGAATATAATAAGATTGGCATTTCATTTTGGGGAAAATTGACACCGTGCTGGAATTTGTGAGTTGGTGTGAGCATATCTGGCTGGGTAGAAAAAAAAAGCAAGTGTCTTAACCTGTATGTGTGTCAAGCTGTATAGAAAGAGACTAGAATACACAGGTAAAGGTATTCTCTGCCTTCTCATCTTCTGGTGGAGAAGAAGCAGGTCTGTTCAGGGTTTGTTTTTGTGGCGTTCTTGGTATTGCATTATTACAGTTTGGCTCCATCTTGTGGACATAACCAGTACATTACAGTATATGCAGACCCTGTGTGTTCAGGCAAACATATAAATGGAGAAGAAGTAATCTGCTCCTTTCGGTTTAGTCCTCCCCAGTATTGGGGTGCGGTACGGTGGAGAATGCAGTCCATGTGTAAGTGACAGGAGAGTGGAGGAGGAGGAGGACAACTGTCACTGTGCCATTGCTTATACCCCAAGCAGACACAGGCGAGCATGCTCGCCAGGTGCACAGTAGTGACAGAAATGTAGTTTACTCACCGAGCTCTGGCTCGGGGAGACTGCGGCAGCTGCAATGGAGGGACAGCTGTAGATCAACGGCAGCAAGGCCCGAAGAACAGCGGCACTGTTTCCTTCTGCACATAGCCACACAAGTGTCTACTAGCGTTAGTTACAAGACACAGACAATCACATCGTTTCAGATGTGACGAAACTGTATTATAACTACAACAGTCTGCAATCAGTTTTAACGTTATATTTATTAGCAAACAATTAAAATGGTCACTATTTGACTTTGGAATTAACAACTCTAGTTTATTCGCTATATTTTCACATGACAATTACACCACAAATAAAAAAAATAAAAAAAAACTACTAAATGTGTTAAAGTGAAAATGCAACAGTCATGTCCTGCTTTTATAGAGTTTTTAGCTGAGGAAAACGGTTAGCAAGCGGCCATGTTGGAGGTTCACGCTTAACATTACTAATACGGAAAAGACGGCTTTAGCCTACTTTCTACAGGCAAATCGGAAGTGTATCAAGGTCAAGACTACCTTCAGAAAACCTGTTCTGATTTGTGGTTAGCAACAAAAAGGTAAGAACAAACAAAACGTCCTGTGAAAAGTTACTGTAAATAAGTCCAGAAATCGTTGTCCTATTCGGGAAAAGCTTAAAGTTAGCTTATGGTAAACGTTAAAAGTATTATGGGAAGCACAACTCACCCTTTAAAGTTTCAAAAATACATAACGCTAAGTATGCTGCACTAAAACCTCTTAACAGGTCTTCATTCAAGTCAAGCAGTTAGACTGGCCTTATTATTGCAGTATTTAAAGTAGCTGAGCTAACGGACACCTGGGGCTGATGTGGCTAACGTTAGCTAGTGAATCTGGCTAACAGGTGCTGTTAAATGAAAACACATGCATTAAAGAAATACTTCAATACACACACACACGCTTTTTAAAATGAATTTGATATTAGGCTTGTGCAAATACCAGCAATCAAATTTTCTATTATAATTATTCTTTATAGCAGCATTAAGTTAATTAACTATTAAGTGCTCACAGGAGTCAGTCATAATGTCACATTAACTTTACTGTGGCAAAACTGTGTCTACTGAATTAATTATGTGCCCAGAAGGAAGATATTATATGAATAGGTGCCATTTATATACAATAGGCTAACATTTATGTTGTCACTGTAGGTGTGTTTATAGTCATGTTAATACATCACCAATATTTAATTAACTGTTATGCAACGTTAGTCATAGCTATATCAAGTTTGTCTATACTATCAGGCTATATCATGGTGCTAAATTGCTATATATTTGATCTGATTTTCCCTTCAAAGTTGGTCATTTGAAGCATTGGCTAATTTGGAGTTGCCTGTGTCAGAGTTTGTGCTGGCAATGGGAACCAGGGAGAGGACCCAAACGCAGACAGAGGAGGTAGGATGACGACTTGAACGGAGATCTTTGATGTCTGCTTGCAGTTAGACAGGCGGCAAACAGGTGCAGGCGGGCGGGCAACACGGAGTCAACGTGCCACAGGCTAATAGACAGGCATAAGCCAAGAAATAAACAGGCAGCCCGCTCCAACATAGCAATGACAACCAACCCCACTAAGAACAAAGGTGAAAACCACAACTTAAATACCCTCAGGCAGGGTGAGAAAACAAGCTACAGGTGAACACAATGACACAGGTGGAAACAATCAGGGCAATTACAGACAGGAAACAAAACTAGAACACATGAGGTAAGGAGGACATTACAAAATAAAACAGGAAATAACAAAACATAACCCAAAACCATGATCGCGTACATAAAACTAAAGTAAAGCAATATTAAAGTTGTGAGACTTTTTGTGTTGTTGATATTGTATTATTTGTGATTTTGTCTAATGACTGCCTTTACATTATTATGTAGAGCTAATTTAATGTTCACTAGCACTGACAGTGTGGCAACCTTTAACGTTATCCCTCTATATAACCCCTCCTCCTTCTCAGCCCCCCTGCTGTCTCAAGCACCTGCCAAAGTGCCATAGAGCAAAGCATCGGGATGTCAGTGAAAAGAAAGTCTACCTAATAAAGTATCACATCAGAGGAAGTACTAATCAGACTTATCACTCTCTGAGGATGGACGGCATCCAAGCCTTTAGAGAGCATGCTGGGAGGTTTTTACAAGGTTCAGCTCAAGCATTGTCTCTGCCAGCGCTTTGATCGAGCAAGTGGAGCTCAGTGTGACAGTCTGGCAGGGTAATTGGGCTGAAATTGCCGGTACTCAAGTGTACATGTGTGAAAACGCACACATAATTGAGCACATACGCTATTATCTATTGTCTTAATATTACTTTAAGAATAGAAGTCAAACTCTTAACGGGAGTTTCATTTGAAAATGAAATGTCTATGCTTTGAAAAATTTGAAACCAATTAAGACAGCATTCTTGGTGATCTTGCTACGGACTTCTGTTTATATTTGTCTTGCTTCCTTGTGTCCTTCCCATACAATAATGTACATTTCAGAGAGGAAGTTAGGAATATATGTATGTGTATATATATATACATATCTTGTAGATGCCCCCTAGACAATTGATGACAAACACAACTTTCATGCAAAGAGTTTATTTATGAATCAGACTGCAGTATCATACAACAGTAGCACAATCATATGACTATGGATTATGCTCATATTTATAGATACAAAGATAAAGGCATGTCTTAAAGGAAAACAAATGAATGAGTTCTCTTTTGATTTACTCTAAAAATAGCATTTAAATACTTGGCATAGTTTTGTAAATTAAATTATGAAACATTATGTTTGCCCACCGGTTTTACTATTGGAGTACCAAATGCAAATATATTGTATGAAAAACATTTTTTTTCCTCCTCTCTCTTGCATTCCATGCAAGGAAGAAAAAAGATGTCAGTGAGTACAAAAAGCACTTAAATCTCATATGAAAATAGAAAATATTACAAGTGTGCATAATTACTTCATGTTGCACATAACCTGCAGTACAAAAAGTCGAATGACACTATGTTCAAGTGTACCTGACATGCCAATTATTGGGGGGGGCGTATGTACTGAAATAGCTATTTAAATGTTGTCAGGGGCAGTTTACACACAAGACCGAAGCAAGGCCTCTCAGTCTTCAAAATGAATCGAAAGTGAGACGTGTTAGTAATTATGGGCGTGCCAGCTTGTTCTCCCTGTGATGCTGACTATGGGCTTGTCTCGAAACACTGAATCTAAACACTTTTAAAAATGATGCTTTTTGTATTATTTGAAGTTCACAGTTTTGATTCAATGTTCCTACAGATAAACGGCATGAAGAGCAGAAACTATCCACAATGCTACTGTACCTCTCCAGCCAGAGGCATG
Organism: Coreoperca whiteheadi; assembly: GCA_011952105.1. Classification (NCBI taxonomy): domain Eukaryota; kingdom Metazoa; phylum Chordata; class Actinopteri; order Centrarchiformes; family Sinipercidae; genus Coreoperca; species Coreoperca whiteheadi. Next base: position 22,810,860 of record CM022487.1, on the reverse strand, counting down.
GCAGAACAGTAAGTTGTTTGTAAAAACCTAAGGTATGAAACAGTGCTTAGTACGTTAGTATTTGGCATTGCCTGGAGTATAATGTAATGCACACATAATAAGGCGACATGATTATTACAAATTTACAAGAAATGTGTGAAATACTAAGACAAAGTTCTGAGTTGATAAAATGCTACAACTGTAAAATGCTACATAACAATTAAGTGATACTTGATGAGTGATTAGACAGTGATGGATTCCTACAAATCTGTTGCTGATTCATTACACCAATGCAGCGCTGCTGTTGAGGAAAAACCACGTAACTGCGAACTTATTTTTATCCACAAGAAGATTTTTTTTGTATCATTATTTAGGTTTTAGACTATGATTTGAAATGTATTAAAAACCCCTGTATTAAAAAAAACGTTTTTATAATTTTTGCAAATATGTGGTTTTTAGCCAAAATTAGCATACTGCATTGTACCCTTTAGTGCAAGAAGTATTAGGGACAGCAGAACAATTTACACAAAATGGACACGCTGTGGAATGAAAGAAACAAAGGAGGAAGTTAGCAAGAGGAGGGAAAGAGGAAAGGGAGGGTGGAAGGAAGGAAAAGAAAAACATTTCCCATTTTTATTTCTAAACATGTTGCGAAGGAACCAACAACAGAACAATACATGGTTTGAATTGGAAGACATACAAAGATAATAATAAAACACAGGTCATGTCTGACCACCAACATAGGAAACACAGCTGAGATGGATTGATGTATCAGATATCACAAGGAGCGTCCAACATTGACTGTTAGCGTATGAAAAAAGCACTATCGAATAGCAAATCATGGCACAATCAAAAGTTTCCATCACGTCAACACTGGCACTGATGAACCCTATCGCTCACTGAAACCGAATCGTGTGGTCAAGGCACACCACAGGGCCATCCCTTCTCCTATCACGCTGTTAGATTTTAAAGCACTAGAAAATTATGTTTACCCTCAATATGATACTATACAGACATAATATGATACTTTCAGCTTGATATAAGTGTGGAGAAATAAAATTTCATGGTTAAATACAAAATATCTCTTAAAATATTTAAAATATACTTTATTTTGTACATTATGCAAACTGATTAACAATTCGATGATAACAAAAATAAATATTCCGTGAAATGTCGTCTCTTTGCGATACAGATGTATGAACATAGGTATATATGATGAAGTAAAGCACCCACCCCCTTTTAAACCCCGTTATACCCTGACACGATTCCATATCCCTGTAATATGATTTGAATGACACGTTCACATTAAAACTCCTGACAATGGTTCCTACAGGTAGCTCCACTACACCACTGAGCTGTTTGTACAACAATATTGCTATACGTATCTTTTTTTTTTTTGTTCTATATCCCTATATCCATCTTTAATGTTTATCCCAGTTGCCTACCACCACTTCAACTCGATCCGTGCCTTTATTGCTTCCTGAAATTACCTGGAAATGGGAGCTATACATCGGCTTGATCAGGAGACTGACACACATCTGGTTACAGAAGGCAACTCTCCCTCTCCAGCGTAGAACCAATGTATCGTATAGTAGGTCACTGATCTATCATGTGGTGTAGAGTCACTCTTCATTGAAGAGCTCTATGCGTTATGGTTGCAGTGTATACAAAAGCAATGAGACAGGGCACAATGTCATTAAATTTTAAAAAAGAAAGGCTGATTGATCTCATCTGAAAATCAAAACAGTTCTTGAGCCAGAGACAATGATGTCCAGTTTTGAAACATCTCTCGTCTCACCACGACAATCAGATGTGAAGTTTATTTTGGTGTAGTTTAAATGCAACAGAACAGGTTTGTGACAATAACCCTTCTATGTCTACGTTAGGTTAAACATAAACGCTTACATTCATATTCTTAACAGCTCGCCCGTAAACAAACAGATTCGTTCAGTATGCGATTAATGTCTCGAATGTATTCACTATGGACATTTTAGAAGTTCTAGTATGCACGACAGAATTGCATAATGTCTGCCAATGAGAAAAGCATAGGGAGGATAGAATAGAAAGGACAAGCCGCTACAAGAAGACTAAGTAGTAGAAACCCTATAAGAGGATGGGCTTGGGGATGGAGGACAGATGGGGTAGTGGGAAGTCAGTTTGGGAAGGCTGGGGAGGGATTCGGGGTAGAAGTTGCCCCACAAGTTAAAGGGGCACCTCCCTTTGGCAGTGGAACAGCACTCTTAGTAGTCAACGCAGCGCCGAGGGTGAGGGTGTACACAATGCTCTTGTCGGACAAGAAGGCCATTTCAGTGTCAAGATGAGATGAAGGCATTCTAGTAGGCAGCCAGGTCACAGTGTTGGAGCTAAAAACCTCAGATGGAGATGATGGACGAAGTCTTTCTACACTGTCTCCACTCGGCTGGGATCATGGGGTTCTGGGACATAAAAAAGAAAAATATTCATTCAGAAAAAGCGTATTTTTTTTATCTAGTATTGTATTATTCATCAAAGTTATCTAAACCTAAGAAGGGTATTGGGGTGCAATGTGCAAAAGAAAAAATGACAAAAACAATATCTATTACAGCAACAGTGTCAGAAAATAATTGTTGTAATGTGTTTTCAATTATGCTTTTATTTAATTTATGCACTGACATAAATGTCAGTGATATCTTAGGATTTGAATTCGCTGTGGAGGTTAGAAGACTGGCACTATCTTTGGGCACTGACACCATCTTGTGGAGATGTTTTGAACAGCAAGACCCGCTCCGCTGACCGTTTCTTCAATTTTGACAACTTGAGACCTCTAGAGATAAATTATGCAATGCATTCTTAAGATTCTATGCACACTTGTGCTCCTTTACTCACAGGAGACTAGAACTTTTCTTCTAAATTAGCATTATTGTGATTGATGAGGAAAATGCCCATGAAGTATGAAAAAAACATGGTTTAAATCATCTCTCTTAACACAGTTTAATGTTTCCTTTACAGAATAAAACCTAAAGCACAATTTTGGTCGAAATGACACATGAAGCATACAATCGCTCTGTTTTTTAAATAGCCATATGCTTATAATTTCCTATCAATACATACATCCATATAAACATTCTGATTTTCAAAGCAAGGCAATTACTTAGTTTCAACCACACATTTGTCAGCATTTAAATGGCATGACCATATTCACTCATGGTTTGGTCTCCTAAAGCATGCATAATAAATCTCTGAATGGGGACAGTGAAATTGTATGATGCATTGAACAAATATTTATAATAGTTGTATTGGTATTTCCCTTTTTCTTTTCGATTTGGTAGTCTACTAAATCTGTGTGGACCAAGAACCACAAGGGAAATAAATGTTTTACTTTTAGTGTTAACCGTGACAATTTCAAAATGTGGGTAGATTTGTAAAGCTGTACTGATAAACATGACGAACACAACCTAAACATCCTAACAAGGATCCTCAAAGTTTAATTTTCTCTTAATTTTCTTATCTTACCTGAGAGAGATGACTCCTCCTCATCTTGCAACACTGTCTCATTAGAGACCTGCTGTGAATGGGTGACCTCTTGATCATTCTCCTTGTCTCTCTGAGGAGCAACATGGGTCTCCATCTCTTGTTCGTCCTTGCCCTCTGACTCTGCATCCCCCTCCCCAGAGTCAGTACTCCTGATGCTGAGGCGCCTCATACGATACATAACGTCCACCTCCCTCATCCGGGCCAGGCGCTCGACTGCCACCCGACCTGGAGAAACAGCCAGCTTGTTCTGCAACGCTTCGATTCGGTGGGAGGGGCCCCTGCTCCTCCTCTCCCCCTCCAAGCTAAGAGACAGCCTGCGGTCGAGGTTCGGGGGAACTGAAAGTGGAAGTCTATCTGGTGGAAACTCTGGTAACCCTGGGTGGTCTCGCCCCAGATGAGTCCGTCCAAGTTTATGCTCTGGGACAGCAAATGGCTTCTTTTCTTGCTCCTGCTTGTCATCAGGCATTGTATTATCTTGTCCTTCACACTCACTTTTCACTTCAGCTGTCTGTTTCTCTGCACTGCCTTCAGGTGTTCCTTCTGTAATGGCTTCCTTCTCTCCTAATTCTACTTCCTTAGTTACTGTTTCACTAACACTCTGTTCCTCTGTGACTTGGGGGTCTGCAGGCACATGAGTTGCTAATATTGTTGATGCGCTCTCCTCTGTAGCTCCACTTGCTGGTATGCTCTCAGCAGGATGAACTGCGCATAAATTGTCCAGGTTTTCTGATTGAGCATTGTCTGTTTTTCCACCCCCTCCCAGATTTTCCTGTGTCAATGAATGCTGCTCCCTTGTTTCAGCACACAAGTTAGACCCTGACTGATTAAAACTTAAGTCATTTGGCTCCTCTGTTTTTGTGTCTTCTGCTGGACTTTCTAACGCAGGGCATTGTGGTGGACTGCCATTTTGAGTGGCTGAGCTGTCCGAGCTGTTCTCCTCGTGAAGTGGAGGCAATGGGCCCTGTCTCATCTGATTCTCAAGCTCTCTTTTACAAATAGGGCACTCGTCTGATTCAACACTGAGATCTTGAGGAGGCTCTGCGTCATTAGGTTTAAAATTGCCTGCGGACGCTTTATTGACATCAGTCGGGTCTCTAGACTGACGCAAAGTCTGGCATATATCCTCATAATCAGGAGGACTAGTGAGTGTAGAGGCATCCTGCATGGGCTGTCGATCTGCCCACGGCACCTCAGCTGCTGCGGTGTTTGTTGTTGGACTGAAGTCACTAAGTGGTGTCTCGATAGGCTCATCTGGCAGATCTAGTTTCACTGTTCTGCCATCATTGCTCCGTCTGCGTGAAAGATGCGCAACAACTCTATATTCTCTGAAGCCTGTCTCCCGAGGTGGGACAGGGAGCTCCTCCCTAAGCTGCTTGCTGAAGGTTACCGACTTTGTTGCAGGCCTGGAGAAGGCGCTTTTGACTTCCCTGTATTCTGGGTCAACAGACCAGCTTACTGCACTGCGCCTAAGGCTGCTGGGCTTGTTGAGAGGTTCTGATGTCAATCGGATTTTGATACGCTCAGGGATTTGAACCGAACCATTTGGGACTTTATTGCTGGCAGTGCCTAGCTCCAATATGTCTTTGTAGGCCTCGTTGAGATCCTCTATGCACTTGTCAACACTGGGTTGTTTGCTGCTCTGCTGCTGCTGTTGATCCTGGACCTCTTTTTTGATGGTCTCCAGCTCTTTGACAGCATCCCATGGTCGCTGGCTGACCGGTTTCAGCAAGAACTGTTCAAATGCCTCCTGCCCACTGTTTTCTGCTGGTTTGGTCTCCTCCACATCATTTCCTGAGGGTGGTGCTGCTGGCTGCTGAGCTGTGCTCTTGTTCAGCTGGTTGGAGAAGTTGGCGGTCAGGGAGAAGGCGCTGTTGCTTGACAGTTTCAGGCTCTTCACTCCCTTTATAGGAAAACTGAAGGCAGTGCCCACTACACCACTGGTATCAGGAGGGACTTCAGTTCCGGGAGGGACAGGGTCCTGTTGTGCTTCCTTGTTTTCAGGGGCAGGTTTTCGGGCCTCTGGGCTAGTTTGTGTCTCCTGGTCTCGATACTGGTTAGCAGGCCAGGTTCCCGATAGTTTCATCTCCTTGTAATGGTTTATCTTAGGGGGTCTACAGGGTACTTTTTTAAACATTTTGCTGCTCGCTCTGCTGCTTGTTTTGCTGCTCGCTATGCTACCAGTTAGTGCTTGCAGCTCAGCTTCAGCTGAAGATGTGCTTTGGAGACTTTGGTTTGTTAAATGGCCAGTTTTGTTGTCACTAGGACTGTCCGCTGGGTCTGGTGACTTCTCATTGTTGTTGTTCTGATCACGGATTGTCCCACTGAGCTGCGGAGTAACAGGGACAGACACCAAACAAAAAATTGTCTCACTAAGTCTCTTTTTCAAATTCTTGGATTTGTCTTTCTCTGGTGGATCAGGTTGCTCCACCTTTTTTACTTCTGTCACAGTTTCAGAAACACCCTGGTCAGCCGGCTTACATGGAGGAGGTGGTGGTTTACCCAGAATAGATGAAGGAAAAAACTGACTACGGTTTTGTTCAGGAGCTACACTGTCACTTTTTTTGTTTATTCCCCTGTTGCACCATCGATTACTGCTGTCGTTGTCATTGAGAGCTGTTTTGCGGCTGTCAGTGTTGAGAGCTGACCCCTGTTGGGGAGGAAAGGCACTATCATGTGTAGATTGTCCTAAAATCTTAGCAGATGGAGTCTCTTTGTTGATGTTACGGATCTTGTCTGAGTCAGTGAGAGAATTTCCGCTAGGCCCTCCTGAGATTTGTTTCACTCTTGGGTCTTCAGTGGGTAATTGACGGGCATGACCTGGTTGTTCTTCATGTCCGGAATGTACCTGTTTCCGATAGGATGCAACACGTTCTCCATAATGTTCCAGCCATGAACCACTTGCCTGTCTGGAAAACCACCTTCCAGGATCTGAGCTGGGCATCTGCAGAGCTTCTGCCCTCCATCTTAGGTTTGCCACTTCATTGCGGTTGATTGAAACTGCTCTTGGGGGTGGAGCTCTTCTATAAGATGGGGGTGGGATGTAGCCAGGAGGCTCCATCCCAGAGATGCCAGAATGTTGTGCGAAATAGTCTTGTCTCAGCTCCCCACCCCTTGGATAATAAATAGGCCTGTCTTTTTGTTTGGCACCCTGGTCTATAGCAAGCATTTCTGCGCTACCCCTAGTCTGCTGGTGAATCTCATATGATGGAGGCTTTAAAGGCCTGCTGAACCTGGGCTTTGGTAAAAGTGCAACATGGCTGCTTGGCCCGGCATTCCTACCCCATCGGTCCCTGACAACAGCACCACTATAGATATACCTACTATAGGGCCCAGAGAAGACAGTGCTGTTTATCCTCTGTTGTCTATCAGGTAGGCTAGGCCTGGATGGAATGAACTCTCTGATACCAGTTCCATCAGGTGACAAAACTCTGGGGAGAGACTGAGACTTTGCTTTAGTTCTAGGGTGAAAAAAACCCTCTGGTGTCCTCAGGCGGCGGTACTGGTCCTGAATCCACCTGTCCCCGTCCCCATCTGACAGCTGCCTTCCCAGGCCCACAGCAGGCCTCCACTCCTCTGTACCGAGGCTCTGGCACTTCCTCTCCCCAGTCACCCTTAGATGACCAGGGGCTGCGTCCAGGTCCCTTAGCCAGGAAATGTCCTCCCATAGCTGCTGCGCTTGCCTCTCTGCTCTGTGTTCCTCTGCTGCAATCAGGGCCTGTGGCCTCCATGCACCAGCAGAGGCCCTCAGCTCCCTGCCATCAGCATAGTCCAGGAGGATGCTGAAGTCCTGGCCTCGCCTCCGCCAGTAGGAAACATCCCTCTCATCATAGCTCAAGGGCTCTGAATAAGTCAAACTGGGAACATCATAGAATCTGCAAAGACAGAAAAGTTCTGAGTGAATAAGGCATTCACATTGTTACAGAAGGGGAGTGAGGTGGCCTCAGACTCTATGTTGACACTTGCAAACACTTACAGAAGTTGCAAGAGTGATACCTGAGGCACAGTCATAAGGTTTAGACTCAGACAAACACAGAAAGGTATCTGAAGAGCAATATTTAGTTATATAATGGTATGAACAGTTTGCTACTATTCCATAGTTTGAAAGAAACACAAAAAAGAAACTATTGATACATTAAACTGTCTGCAATGAACATTATTTCCCAAAAAAACTAAATGAATATTATCTCAATTTCTATTATAATATAATAAAACAACACCACCCTTTTTGAGATTTCATAATTGTCAAATATTAGAGGTGAAATGTCCATGCCAGTCTCAAGCATGTGTTTTGGCTTTGGCAGTATTGGCTTTCCAATGCGACTTCATCAAGGGGAGCCAACACATATGAGACAAAAGTGCTTTAGTCAGCGGCTCCCAAGTCCCTTGGAGAAACCATGAAATTGTGATGCTACTGCAATATGATTTGCATATTAAATTGTGCTGACCTTATCTTCGAAGCTGGTCATCTGGACACTGACTCTTAAAGAAAGTCTAAGCAAAAACATCCCATTACCTGATCTGACATGAAAGCAAAAGTATCGCTTTCTCTCTGTTAAATTGATCACATAACTCAATTATCAAGATCAAGCTGTACCCTTTTAGGAAATACAGTATGACTCGCCTATAAACAATAAACTTTTAAAGCAGTCCTCTTCACTCTGCCACAATAAAACATAATTCAGGAGAAAATCAGATGGTTGATTTTGATTGTTGCTAGGGCGAATATGTAATGTCTCATGTATTAATATAATTTTAAAAATTCTTGCTGAATTTAACATAAAATGGCAAGTGTGTGACGAGTGACTGTTGGCAGGTTCAAACAGTGGTTCCACTGTAGTGTGATAAAGCAGCGCTGCCTGGAAATGATTTTAGTTATGGTTCCATATTTATCTCTTATGTGCAGGATATGGCTGTAATGCATTTTGCACTGCCAAAACAATTATCTTAGAAATAGCATACTTAATCATAACAGATTATGTATAAAAACAGAGCTTCACTTCTTTGTGTTCAAGAGGGTCATTTTGTTCAATTACACTGTAAATTTAAATTTTCTAATTTTCTCGAGCAGTTGTGGTAATTGTCTTGGTGTGGTGGAGCAGCACTGCTGAATGAAGCAGAAGAAACACTGTGATATCCATGAATATCCATAGGTCATCAGTCACATACAAGCATGTTTTAAGCCACCCCGATGACAGTCAGTTATAACGGAACGGGGAATCGTGGGTTTGAAATCGTTGCTGAAATGCAAATGTCACCATCAGATCTTTCAAATAGAATAAATCAATAATTATCAGGCTAGTCTATTCATATTTACGATACAGCCACATAAGGCCATGATTTGCAGTTAGCAGTTCCATAAAAAAAAAAAAAAAAACTCTAATATAAGTCTGTAAAATATCCAGTCTAATAAATAATAAAAGTGAACCAAAAAATTTAAAGAACAATATACCCTTTTTAAGAGCGTCCTCTCTTAGTCACTGTACTCATTCATTTGTGCAGCAGAGTCAATGGATCATCCACAGCAGCATATGCTACTGTATGGCTGAGGGGAGCCGCGCTGTGCACACTTGCCCAGCAACATGCTTACATCACAGAGCACGTGCTGGGCGTGATTCAGTGTGCCAGTGTTTACAGTGGAGTGATTACCCGCCTGTCTTGAGGCATGTTCAGTCTTCTTCAGTTTGCTCACTGTCTAGTGCTGCTGTTTACATCTGCCTGCCTGGTGGAGGCTGTGGAGACGATACCAGTGCATGGGTGGGCTCCACAGAGACACAAGCCACCTCTCTGTGCAGGCATGTAAACAACTCCAATGAGTGCAAAGGCACCTTTCGTAATTCCTCATATCACAGCATAAGATATGTCAGTGGTGCTGCTGCAGCCACAGTGTTCTGCAGGCTCTGGAAGGAGGGGAGAGGGAAGAGGAGGGTG
>CM022487.1:22751508-22794607 GCA_011952105.1 Coreoperca whiteheadi | reverse complement strand
AAGATAAATTGTGTATTTTATACAAAAAGAGAAGAGGAAAAAAGAAAGGAGCCCTACCGTGGAGGCTAAGAGAGAAAAAAAAAAAATAAAATAAAAAAAATAATAAAAAAAAAAAAAAAAAAGAGGAAAAAAAAAAACATTACCCCCATCAGCAACCCCTCCCTAGAAATAAGCCAATGTCGCCGGAGTGGGGAAACAGCATGCAGCAAGATGCCGTAACGTTGCAAAAGAGAAAAACGAAAAAGGGCGTAGCGGCAGAGAGACGCATACCTGGGAAGATGCTTGGCGCGGCCGTCGCAGTTCCCCTGCGCCCAGCTTCAGCTGCTGAGACTGAGAGCACTGCACAGAGCCTGAGCCGAGCATGCCTATTGGTAGGCAGAGACGCGCTGGTTGCTGGCTGCCTGCACTGGGCTCTCCTCACTACAGCTGAGGTGGGGTGGGCTCCTCACATGCAGACAGCTACAGAGAGGGATGACAGAATGGTTTCTTCCAAACTGTTTCGCCTAACTTTGCGTTTGTTTTCATAGCAACAGTCTTTTTTTTTTGTTTTTTTTTTCCCCATTCAGTCCTGCATTTTGACTTGAATGGTGACTACAGACATGTGGAGCAGTGAGGCCCGTGCACCTTAATCTTTATCACACATGTACTGTACCTTAACACCTGACGGGAACACACCTTATTTGTTTCTGCAAGAAAGGTCAGTCACTGCTCGTGCTCGGTTTTATTTTTGCTGCATTACTCAGCTGACTTTCCAATTCAAAACTCCATCTCCCAGTGACAAATTTCAAGATGAACGCCCACACGGCCCTTTCCCATGCTGTTAAGTTTTAGATGTGCAGGATATGGCACTGAGCAGCACCGCGCCCTTGGTGATGTTGATGACTCGTCACTGTGCGTTTCCCCCCCCCCCCTCCCTCCCTCCCTTTCAATGCCAAGACAGCTTGGCTAATTAAATGTGCTGGGCTCAGGGCTTCCTGTGCCAACTGTGGCATGCTGCCCTCTGAGGGATCCCTCTTTCGAAGGAGTGACGGGACAACGTGAACGTCCCAGAGATCCACTCACTGATGATGAAGTGTTAAAGGGTGACCTCAGGGGTCCCTGCAGAATGCGGACACCATGTGAGCCTTTCACCGTTTTTTCCCTCACATATTCGGTGGAAGGGGGTTAAATGACATGCATCCACATCTGGGAGCTGCCCAGTGTAACCAGTGCTGGATGGCCAGTGGCTCCTGGCTTCTGAGCAGGTCAGCAAGTTAAAAAGATGGTACTCAATTAATGACTAATTGAATGTTAATTTATCCATCTGTCTGTCAGGTGGAATACCTTCAAACACAAAAACCAGAACACATGTGATAATTGGGGATACTTTCAAAAGAGGATTGGCTCCTTTGATTGCTTTTTTTCCCGGTTGAAAAAGCAAATTAAATCTGTGAAGAGCGGAGGCATTCCACACCTTTTTCACACATAAGAGCGTACATCCAGCCAAACCAATTAATCTTCCTCTCAGTTACGTCCCTCTGCTTGAGAGGCAGGCAATGTGTGGAACGTTTTGAATTTCACCCTTAAAATACTGTGCTCCAGGATCGAGCACTGTTTATTCAGTCTCCAGTCCAGATTGTCCAACTGGTCCAGTCAACTGATGACCTTTCAGTTTTTTTGTCTGCCTGCTATACTGCCCCAACCACTTGTCATGACGCAAAGAAAGAAAGAAAAACCGAAACCAGTGCCTGTGAGCATGCGTTTGTTGTGTATGTGAGGGTTTTGTTTTGTGCGTGCGTAAAATCCCACATTCGTATCACAACAAAAGAAGCAGCGGAGCGCAATTATGTTTTGTCACTACAAATTGGAAACATCCACATGTAACTTGTTGGATTTCCAATATCCGAAACCATTTTTAGCGATGTAATCTTAACTGTAAACTGCAACAAATGTCTCCGTTAGTGTAGAAGTTGACACTGTAATAATGTCATTATACTTAAATGATAATTGTGTTTTATCTACTTGAACTGGTGATTTTGGTTAGTTGGTTAAATGGACTCACTAGGTTTTGTTGTTGCTGTGAAATTTCAAGGTTGTCATTTACGGTTACAGCCTCCTCACGCCTGACTGAATGTATGAGCAGCCTATACAGATGTTTGAGATACAGATTCCTACTCAGTTTAGCTGTATTCCATAATATGGGCTGTAAGATATATATATATATATATAAACAGTCATATTGCATAATTTTAAGAACCAATGCATAAAATTGGAGTCAATGTATAGTTACACCTCAACTAATAACACTCTGTCTGAGCTAGTAAAGAGCTTGCACTGGCCTTGTGTTGGATGTCTGGTGATTTTAAATGCTGGCAGCCAGGAATACCTGCTGAATACAGAATACACTGTATCCAGCTTCCTGCCGTACTGTCAAGGCACTGCTATGGCAACATAACATATGTCATTTGGTGGACGCACGTATACCATATAGAACGTGAGTGCTTTTTTTAGTGCGACTGCAGGAAGTGCCTGTAGTCTGAGCACAGAAAGGGTCAATATTAGCAGAATACCTTACCTGAGAGACACTGAATTATTAACCAGCAGCGTGTTTAGCGCTAATCAGATGTTACCTTTTAACTTTCTTGAAAATGTGTTAAATGCGTTGTCGTCCTTGTTCACTTGTGATTATTCTGTTTTTAGCTGAGGTGTCTTGGTCTCGTTCTGAATTTGTCTGCAACTTGTCTTTGCCAGAAGTGGATGTTGTCTCAACTTTTTTTCTGCATTTGTAGAACCGAAACACAGATAGATTTCTTGATGTTTGGCATATTTTCTCCCCATGATGGCATGATCGTCATCAGCAGATTGAATTTTCCAAGCGTCTTGGTCTTGAACTTAAGGTCAGGGTTTGAGCTCCATCACCTTTACACCCGCTCTGGGTTGGGACATGACTGAATGGGGTCTTGAGATGTACTTAGAAGTAGTCTGTGGTTTGTGTCTGCCTGCTGTGGCAATGTGATATAGAATCATGTCATTTGGCAGACGAAAAATGACTTTGCAATTTCCACGGCCCGTCGTGTTGCCTGCTGCATGCTACAGTGGGTGGTCTAACACCCATATCACCTCCGCTCTGCTTCACATAGCAAGCTGACTTTTACTGGGTGGAGGCCTTTGCTTCTAATAGACAGATTTTAAAGTAAATCGACTAAAGGGCTCACAGATGTGAAAGAAAAAGCGTTTTACAACTGTGAAAAGTGAGGAGGCCTCTTCTTGTGTCCGATGGTGATCTATGACCTAAGACTACAGTACTTCCGTTTACACCTCTGAGATTTTATCTTCACACTAAACAATTCCATACATTGATTGAATGTTGTGCTTTAATTGTGCTTATTCTTAGCGCAGCTGTTACCCCTGAGGTGGATATCTCACTGTAGATTGAAGTCATTACACATACAGGAGGTGTTGCTGCATGTTTTTTCCCATCAGTGGTACCAGAAAGAAGAAAGATCGGACTAGGTTGTTTGAGGCTAGAGGTTGGTGGCTACGTTACGGAGTTATAGCAGAGCCATGTGGTTCATGCAGTAAGGAAACAGCCACGAATATGGACAATTGAAAGCAGCAGGAAAAATAATCAGTCCAGTACTGAGAACTTAAAATGATTTTTCCTTAAACAGAAGTGACTAGTACATGAGGTACTTTCCATACCTGAATCTGCATTAGGAGATAACACACAGCTTTCCGTGTCTCTGTGTTTCTATATTGGGCTGTTCCGTTCACATTTTTAATAGGACTTTAAACAGGAATTGCATTTATTTACTTTTTTGCCGACTTGGGGGCAGCGCACCAAGCTGTAAACCCAACATTGGCATTATATCACCTTGATATCACATAGCGAATGTGCTAGCAACGTTAGCATTTAGAGTTGTGTTTCTGGCCTCTCCTATAAGCTCCGTTTTGGTCTCCACCAACTCCTGAGGGAAGAAGCCGGCTCTTTGGCTGCTAAGGGCTCCACACAATATGTTCTCCAGCTGGTCGCTAACTTTGTGAGTTGTTTTGTGTTGGATTTGCCTGCTGCAGCTGGAATTAACACTGTTGAGAGCCGTGAGAGGGAAGCAAAACAGTAAAGTTACGGGTCGTAAAACTCTAACAACTAGCTACATGACGTAGAGCTGAGGGGAACTGCAGATTCAGATGATAATTAATCTGTGTTCATCATTATGAGTGATCCCTTTCACATTACATGTAGTCATTTGATCCATAGTTAATATAAAATATTAATTAGAGCAGCTTTAACCAACAGTGTTTTCTACCACCAACCATAAATCATATTATCATAATAATGTTCATATTTACCATGAGTGTAATATCACTCCACAATGATGACCCAGTATTGATCTGGTATTTTTAAAACTTGCAAATACAATTGTCAGTGCCGTAGGTTTAGCATTCGCATTTTATTATACAGTATATAGAGCATGTACTGTATGTATAGCTTAAGATTAAAAAAACGACTTCTAATGTTTACTAAAAACTAGTTCAAAAGCCTCATTTTGCATAAAGTTTTCTATTTGGCTTGGAGAAACCGGTGGCCATTGTGCTGTGGGTAATATTTAAATGTCTTCTGTTTTGAAAATATTCGTCTCCTCCTTTCGCTGTCTGCCTAGACCGAAACAAGGCCGTCATGACTTCCTTCCATGAAGAGAAACATTGATGTCGGCTCAGTGGGGATCATGCAAAACAGCCTCTCATTAAAATCATAATTAGAACTTGGAAGTGGCACATGGGGTTCAACTCTGGGGCGAGGTGAAAATCACTGGAAACTATTAAACTTCCACTTAGCCTTTCACTACCAAACAAAACAGCTATGACATCTCGTACAACGTGAGGTGAAAGCTAAAGGCAACGTCATATCTGCGGAAGCTGTATGTTTCCAGTATTATATTTAGGTCTAACTGTTTCTCTCTAGAGTTTGTGGACTCTAGAAAACATCTCAAACTCCTTCATGACTTATTTTTCAATGTCAAGGGCATTCGTTCTTTTCCACCTGAAGGTCACTGCTGTGCAGCATCATCTTCGTCCATTCTTACACCGATATCAAACTGTAACATCACTCACAATCCTCATAAACTCCCCCATTGGTTGTCAAGGTCCAGTTCAAACACATATTAACACACACACACACACACACACACTCTGCCCTCTCCCTGTCCCCAGCCCCGGTTGCCTAGGAGACAGCTGAGACGGGACCCCATCTCGGTACACACCAATAGGGCTGTGTGACTGGCTGGAGGAAGAAGCATGGGATCTTTATCGCCATCTAGCAGACAAGACAGAGAAAGACATTGCATTTTTTTTTTCTGCCTAGTAACCCAATATGCTGACTTCTCCTGGTGCTGAAATCCAGCCCGCAATTTATAATGAGATACGTCGTACTGTGGGGCTTTACATGAAAAGTTTAATATGGGCCATTGGGTCGAATACTAACCTACCCAGTAATCAGTGATTGATTGTACAAAATGAGAACGGAAATGTGTGGGGGTTTTTTTTTAATGCAGTAAGCCAACTTTTTTCTAGATAGATGGAGCTAACACCAGTGGAGGGAAGTAACTAAGTACATTTACTCAAGTACTGTACTGTACTGTACAATTCTGACGTACTTGTATTTTACATGTTATGCTTCTTTATACTTCTACTACATTTCAGTAGTTTTAAGTATTGTACTTTTTACTACACTACATTAATTTAACAACTATAGCTGTTAACTAGTCATATTCAGATTTTTTTTTTTTTTAAATCTTAATCTGCAAAGTAAATGGTAACTATAGCTTTCAAATAAATGTACTGGAGTAAAAAGTACACTATTTCCCTTTTGGATTTTAATGAGGTAAAGCTATAGTGGCATAAAATGGAAATACTCAAGTGAAGTGTAAATGCCTTGAAATTGTACTCATTTAATAATTTAAGTAAGCACCGTACTTAGTTACAACACTGTTTTTATATAGTTAAATTTCAGTATTGTAGTATTCCAAGAGAAAGACCAAATCAATGTATTTTACTGTATGTTACGTTTAAGTTCTAGTCCATGTTCTGTGATATAATTTAAGATTGAGCCTATTTTCAGAGCCAAGTACAAATCTTTGAATTGTACAAGTCAGTTTTCTTCACCAAACGTAATCTCACTCAGCTCAATTAAATTCCTGAAGCGGTTTCAAAGCTTTAGTGTGCAACGTATGTACATATGGCATACTTTTGTGTCTGTAGCCCCGCCCCAGAATCAAATGCAATTTGAGACAGTTGGTCTGGAATATACTGCAGTTTATTATTTCTAATTGATGTTACATATTAAAAACATCAAGTAAAAATGGCCACATATGCCACACAGCAGCAAAAGCAGGAGTTTGGGCCGAACTGAGCATGGACACGTTGTGCTTTTAATTTGTACTTGGCTGGGGACAAAAGACAGATAATCCTTGTGCTACACACATCGTATGTGAAACGAAGCCACAGACACACTCAAGTATTAACCTGTCTCTATGTTAAAGGTTTTAGATACTCTATTCACCATAATGTGAGTGCAGTCAGCAGTGTCAGCAGGTTCATGTTAGTGTCATTAAAGAGTAACGTAACACTCCCTGAAAATCCCCTTTTTGCTGATCTCCAGTGGCTTAACTTCTCACCTTGCTGCAGCGATGTACAGGTGTTCTCCAGGACCCGGGGACATCACTGTTGGGTCTGGTTACAGGTGCAACAGAACACATTTCTGACCACGGCCGACCACACCCATCAGTGATGTCGGGACAGAGGTTAAACAGCCCTGAAACATTCAACCAGAGAAGGCAGCGAAACACCATTTTTTTCAGCCTGGTGTTAAGATACTGTTTAAACAAACATAATACTCATAACCCATAATTCCATTCCTCTAGAATAAAAGAAATCGTTTACACCCAGGGCGGGAAACCAGCTTTGCGTTCCCCTGGCCACTGTTATAATTTTTTTGTTGGCCAAATAGATTTTTAAACTCATTTTTCCAGCACCCAGTGATGGTTTGTTGCCAAATGAAGGTTCTAGCAGAGTAGACAAATATGCCTGCGGCTGTGGGATGGTGTTACTTTCCCACCTTGTTAACACCTGATTGATAATACATCTTTGCATCTAAATAAATCTGAGGTTACTACAATTTCAGTCTATACCTTAATATCATCTAGTGATATTCATGCGCAGGTGAAAATAAAGCGTCTATGCACTGTACCTATTTTAAATGTAAACAATCCCACAATGTGCACAAACAACCACCGTGTCACCTTTTTGCCCAACAAGACAAATAACCCTCGATCTGTTTAACATTCTGCCTCGGTCCACAGGATGTACTATTGTTGACCCCACCTAAAGCATAGTATTGTCATTTAAATGTAGATATAGGCAAGGGTGATTGGAGCTATCACAAGAGATATCACACATACAGTACACTTGTAACAAACAACAACATACAAATAAAAGACACAAATATCAAGAAATGAATTCCTTCACATGATAACGTAAGATATGGCATATAGTGTATGAACTGAACCTAATGAAACTACTCATTTGCCTTGAAAGAAAATATCTGCAAACACTAATTGTGGTGGTGGTGGTGGTGATGGAGGTCTTTGTTAACATTCTCTGTTTTAGGCCTCTGATTCGGATTGATCGGTGGCGACGCAGCCGTTCAGCTCGCCCGGCCCTGTTTGCTCCTGGATGTCAGTCATCTCTCCGACAATGAAGGTCGGCTCCCCTCCTTTGCTGTTGGCCGAGCCGCTGTCCGGCTGCTTGGCCGCCGGGTTGGTCAGGGTGGGCTCTTCATCCAGCCTGCTGGAGATGGACCAGTAGAGGTGAGCGTCGAGTCTGGCTGCAGCCAATGAGAGCTCTCGTGCTGAACAGGAGGGTGTGCCCACCTTGGGGGAGGGGACACATGAGGGCTGGTCAAATCACTGAACTCTCAATTCAGATGTCCACCTGATGAAGATATTAGCATAGCCAAGATGCCGAGCAGAAGCCCCATTCCCAATAGTTCTACATTTTGGGAAATACACTTATTTGCTCTCTTGGTCAGAGTTAGATGAGAAAATGGGTACCACTCTCATGTCTGTACAGTAAATATGAAGCTTTATCAGTCACTTAGCTTAGCTTAGCACAAAGACTGGAAACAGGGGGGGAAACAATTAGCCAGGCTACGTGTTTTCCAGTGATTCCAGTCTTCTATGCTCAGCTAAGCTAACCCGCAGCTGGTGGCAGCTTCATATTTACCAGGCAAATATGAGAGTGGCATCAGTCTTCTCACCGAAATCTCAGCAAGAAAGTGAGTAAATGTATTTCCCAAAATGCAAAGCGGAGTTGAGACATTAGATTTTGCAAGTATTCACAAATTAACTCTACATAAGCTCTAGGAACTACACGGTGCCAGACACCCCCACCCCCCCCACACACACACACCTCATCAGTACACCCTTTTCCCCCCACCTGCCTCGTCTATTTCTACAACTCCAAGTGCTTCCATAGAAAATTGTACGGCTCCCTTTTGTTAAACCTACTTTGGGGATCATGTGGAACTGACCCACCGAAGTCAAAATGAAACACGAGTAGGATCATTTCAAACTCAGGCTGAAGCAGCGTCAAGGAGCGCTCAAACATGTAGTCACGGGTGATCAGGTGCTTTTTATTAGAGTTTTAGTGTATTGTTATTGTATTACTGTTTGTGCCGTTGTTTTTTATGTGTTTTGCTGTTGAGTTGTGTACATTTGTATGAAAGCTCAATCTAGGCATAGGATAAGATAGGCTATAAAAGCTTTGGCGTGTGGCATTGGTCCATGCTATGCACTTGTCCCCACCAAAATAAACATGAAAAAAAAAAACCTAACTTAGTTCCTGCATTGCCCAGCATGCCTTTTAACAACCCCAAGAGAACAAGTGTGAGAATTCTGCTGTTGGTTATACATGTAGGTGGAGACAGGAATAGGGATAACAGCGAGAGTTGTTCCAGTTTTCTGTACTCAAATGCTTGTAGTTACATTTGTCTACTGTTGGTGGAAGAACTGGTATGTTTTCCTCTTTTCTGATAAATTACTTAACTGATAAAAATGGATTGACACCAGCGTTGGACATTTATGATAATGTTTTAAATTGTTAAAGCATTTTTTGTTACCAAACTCCGTTGTGACTACACTGCTGATATCAGAACATGATGTCACATAGTCTACAGTATGTACTGTATGTCCTCCTATAGGCAGGAAGGAATATGACCCAGAAATGCATGGTACGCTCCCAACACATATTGCCAGCAGCTGTAATATTAACAGCAAACGGGTGTTTTAAGTAGAAATTCTAGAAGTCCTTAGCTGCTTTCTCAGGTTTATACATGGCTTGATCCATATGTCATACATGACAGCTCACCCAGGTTACCAAATCAGACACCCGTAAATTAGCCTGTAGCCTGTCCTTATTACCCAAAGCTTTGAAAGACGTTACCTCAAACGTGTGATGAAATGCCCCGTAGTCGATGTCAAAGAAGCCCTCAGCCAGTGACATCATCGGGCTGAACCTGTGACCCCAGCACACCTCCTCCGCTAGATAGGAGCTCCTCGCCTGGCACGTCATCCCTGCACACACAGAAACCAGCATAGTAACGAGTACATCAATCCATTGTGCCTCCCAACATTTGTGGAGGATTGTCTGTGTTCCGCTGTGGCAAAAATCTGAGCGGGAAAGTCAAAGCACCGCACCTAAAACTCGTAGAGATAATTAATTCATCCATTTAGTTACAAACAATTTAATTGGCAAGCTTTATATGAATATTATATATTATTATATGAATATTCTCTGCAGCCGAGTTATGACTGCCGGCTACTTCTTTGTAGCTCTCCACAGCACTCGGACTAAAGGAATCAATATTTGGAGTGGGCAGAGAGCTCTGGTACACTGAATTGCTGCCAAACAGTGAGAAACAGTTGAGTATATTATCCTCTCAGAATGAATTTAACATGAGGCAATATGATAAGGGGATAAAGAAAAAGAGATAAACACTGCCCGTCCAAATCCGTTCAAGGTACAGGTAACTGGTTACTTGTTCCTGCCAGACTCTGTTTATGCCTGTTTGGATTTTGTGGTTTTCAGGCTGGAAGACAGCACAAGAAGTACAATGCAGCCAACGACATGAACTACAACCATAAATATAACATAGGTGTTAACCTCTGCTTCTAAATATGTGATCTCTGCGGGGATCTCTGAGCAGAGATAATGTGTTGCGCAGCTGGTGTGATTGATTTTACCACTTAATATACATAATAATCCAGACCTCTAAAAGTTAAATTCGGTACCAAACCTCTTGACACTGGGGGGTGTTTGGAGCTTCAGAAATAAAAACTGAAATCGGTTTGAGCCAGAGCAAAGTTCTAAGTAAGTATAACATGACACATTCACATTTTAGGCATTTAACTGCTGATTTATCAAGTGTGACTGACAGCGAGTTAGTCCGTAAGGCGTCAGTGCCTTGCTCAAGGGCAGATGAGTGTTCACCGACACACACTGGCTGATGTGGGGATGGATACGGTGTGAAAGCTCTCACTGCCTGCTAAGACAACCTGTTAATCTTCTCCCAGTTCAACGATTTTAAAAGAACGCTCCTTTAGTCAACAGTTAAGTGATGAGAACAGACAATTTAAGAAAAAACAAGACCACTTGCTCCAGTGATTACTCTTTCTGTAACATAACACGCGCTCTTGTATACTTATATCTAAATATATATGTATATTGCCACCGTAACCACTACATCATTTGGCTCTAAAAGCAAAGACAGGAGGGATGGAGAGCTCTCAAACAAAACAAAAACAAAAAAATGCAAATCTAAACTCATCCTGGAAGGGGGATTTCATTTTCTAATGGACAGTTTTGGACAGGGTTTACTTCCTGTAAAACAGTGATGGCATTACTGTAATATCATAAAGTTGTATGCATCTACAAGATTAATTTCCTAATGCTCAATACTTGTAGCGGCAGCCAAACATGCATTTACGACACAGAGGCCTTTAGAACTTTACAGTCAAATTAAATCGCAAGGTATTATATCCCATACAATAAAATGCTGTTATGTTGTTATATTTTATACCATTTTAAGTCACAAAATCGCCTACAACAAATCATATAAAACCCTTGAGTAATAACATGTTGTTAATGGTATTATTTACATGGTCTGTACCTTAATACATTTTAAAATGTAATTCTCGTCAGCTCAGTATAGCTACATTTATCTTAAAGGTTTACTTAACTGCTTCTAAAAGTTGTCATGATCTCTATTTTTAAATTCAGCTGTGAGCATGGAGCACTAGGGGAAATGATTGACCAGGGACAGATGGAGGATTTTGGCGTTTGCATTCTCATTACTTTATACATTATTATATGTATCTCAGCCCTCACCAGTTGCCTCCACCATTCCCTCCAGGATGACCACGATCTCAAAGTCCTCCTTCTCCAGCTGGGCCTGCGACATGTCCCAGAAGGGCGAATGTGCGTCAATCTCATGGGAGATCACCAGCGGCGAGACCAGGAAGAGGCGATCATCGCCTGTCTCGAAGCCCACGCTGATGTCTGTCTGGTCCAGCGGGATGAACTCGCCTGGAGGAGACAAGAAAATGGGAGGTGAGAAAAGGGAGGGGAGGGGAAAGGGTTCAGAGGAGAGCTTTTCTTTGTCAAATCTGCTTCTGCACAGATTGCCACAACGAATTTAAAAGGAAGAGATCAAAGAAACAAGAGTTCCTATAACTAGGTCGTCATTGTAGTAGAGGTACTGTAGTTGTAACAGGGGAAACAGCAGTAATTGTACAATCTGTAGAAGTAGTAGTTGTGGTTGTTGTAGTAGTCACGTTAGTTTTGGGAGTGAGTAAAAAATGTACCACTGCTATCATTGTCTTATCTGGTAGCCTCACCCTCCTGAGTCTGTTTGGACTTGATGAGCTTGGCCCTCATGTTGGCCCCGACGATGTGGGAGCTCCGAAGGTCGCCCACCCTGAACATCAGACAGAGCTTGTCGTCCCGCAGAGAGATCACGGCGTGTTTGGAGAACACCAGTGTCTCTGCCCTTTTGTTGGGCTGTGAGATCTTCACAAACATACAGCCGACCTGGAGGGAGGAGGGGGGGGTTAAAGGAGAGGTGAAACAGACCGAAAGACAGACAGAACGCGTGCAAAAGGCTCAAACACTTGCGATAAGTGGAGAAGCAGATGATTACTGCATAATGAGTAACTTGTCCTTATTTTTCATAATTAACACTGACGTAGACCTTACGGCTGTAAATACTCATCGTGAGCGCTGAATACAAACAAAGCTCTTTCATTTTTATTTCAACAGAGCTTGCTTTTTCCAGTTTTCAGTGTTTTAAAAACAGTAGCAACTTTTCCATCAGTTGCTAATATGGCATGTTTCCAACTCGGAAACGTGACACACACACACGTCCTCATCAAAAGAGTGCTTACTTAGTGGGAAAAATCGAGCTCTGTCAGCACTTTCAAAGACAATATTCTTTTTCAGTAAGCACCGAATTAGTGTCATTTCGTCAGCTTAGTATTTATTCATACACTCTTCTCTATGGTCTCAAGGGGGGAAAAAAATCATATTCAGCTGAACTGACAGGAGACCTCCTTCTCATCAGACTGATTCAGGTCAAACAGTATTTACATGTACTTCCCTATTTGTTTTAGCTACGTAGGTGCCTTTGAGAAAGTTAGGGTTTTGCTAAATTGAATTAGATCCTTTGAACATCTGAAAGCCTTTTTTTTTTTTAGCTTTTCTTTCACCTGACCTCTTGATGTGCTATGGCAGGTTTGACAATCGCTATGTGTTAGACCCAGATCTGCAAACAGACATACAATAAGTATTAGATAAGTCCTCACCCAGGTCAGCAATAATTCAGTGTCGGCATGGCAAAGACATCCAGGTTTTATATTTCCTATATTATGGTTCTTATATACAAAAAATGACTAAGAATACAGACTTCAACATTATGTGAATGTCAACTGATGTTTCATCGTTATAATATGCTATAATAATCCTTTTAAATTAGTTCAATGTGGAAATAATTCAGCACAAATCACCGTATATGATTATGTCCTGTGATTTTAGGTTTTGAAACCAAAAATTGAAAGTGTACTGTAAGTGGTATTCTCCAAGCTTTAGGACAAGTCGAAATAAAAGGTCAAAATCAAAATACTGTGTAAGATGCAGGGAGGGACTGAACATTTTATTTTCCTCAAATTTAAACAATAATCTTCAATAATTTTAATACCTCTGTACGTAATACCTACAAAATAATCAGAATCTGATCATGTTTGCTATTACTGCCAATGATTTCTAAATACGATTTTTCCCCATTTCTCAGTGACGTCCCAGCCCTGGTGCTCACCATGAAGGCGTTGACCATTGAGCCCAGTATAGCCTGCAGCAGCAGCAGCATGGTGCCCACTGGACACTGGTCGGTGATGACGCGGTGGCCGTAGCCAATGGTGGTCTCTGTCTCGATGGAGAAGAGGAAGGCTGAGATGAAGCCGTTGACGTTGTTGACACACGGAGTCCACGTCGCATCCTCCAGATGGTCCAGATCACCCCTTGGGAAGACAAGAAGCAGAAGGTGTGAGAAAGGAAAAAGGGGGGGGGGGTGACAAAGTGGGTGTCAAGAGGGAAAAATAGACAGAGAGCGAGAAGATTTATATTTTTAGAATGGAGGCGCAGAAATATACACTACCGCTCAAAGGTTTGGAGTCACCTGTTATTTTAATGTTTTTCTTCTTTCCTTCAATAGTGGCTATTTTAACATAGATAAAAACAGTATAATCATTTACATTTGAGAGTTTGAGAATAATTAAATGATTAAGACATCAGTTTAGTCGACGTCCCCACAGTTTTGCATGAAAGGGTTGTAACCATTTCCCCCCAAATACTCTTGGATTTTTAATTTGTTTTCCAGTCCAGAAAAGTGTAAGTGACAGTAGGCCCCTTTTTGAAACACAGCTGTGCACAACTGGGCTCTAAATATCTTGGGAACCCGAGTTTCTTTGGCCCTCTGCAGTGCACTCAGTGGTTAGATTGAGTAGGTTTAAACTGTGATTTGTCAGTCCAAAGTATGTTCAGCTGCTATTCCGTGAACCATTGTTCAGCATTTTGTTCTCCATGTATGAAACATTACTTTTTTTGGTGCAAACCGTTCATACAAAATAACATCTTTTTGTAAAGAGGACTTTCTACAACCTAAAGGCATGAAAGACCATTCAGCGATTCGGTACAGTCTTTACCGAAACAAGCTTTTTGGACAGGCGACTCCAAACCTTTGAGCGGTAGTGTATGTATGACGACCCATCTCTCCCTTTATATTTACAATCTCCTCTCAGCTAATTCTCATAATGAATAAGACAGATTCCTATTCCTCATATTAACCATAATGGTTAGTCTAACAGTCATGCTGTCAGTTTTTCTCGATGCTGCAAAAACCTACTTTTTCCACCAGCGTCTTCACTATATCTGCTGGTCTTTCTGTCCTGCAACACTAAGAGTCCGTAGATTTTATTTTTAAACTGCTCACTACGCAGGCTAATGTCCCTGATTAACATAGCTCCAGCCAGAGAGGGAGAGCTAATTAATGAAAGTGGTGTTAAGTAATTTATATAATCTATGACTTTTATTGACCTGTGTTGGTGACCAAGGAATTGCAGCAACACCGACAGCTCTCTGGCAGCACAGCTTAAGGTGGCCTGTAATTGATATAAAGAGGTCACGATTTTATGAGACGAATTCGTTAGCTAATTAGAGCAGGGATCCAGCGGACACATCTTTTTTTTTTTTTTTGAAGAGGTAACACATCATGATGAAATACACTGTAATATTAATACTGCTTTGTCATCTGATTTTTTGGCTGAAACATTTTTCAGCCTTCGTTTGCAGAAATGCCTTGGCGACGCTGGTCACTCGCTCGCAGCATCATCCTCCACCTTTGCGCAGTTGCCTCGTGATCATTTCATTAAATGCAATAACAGTTTGACATTTTGGGAAATGTGATTATTCGCTTTTCGTGGCGAGCGTTTGATGAGGAGCTCGATGCCACGCTCATATCTGTCCGCTAAAAATGAAGCTACAGCCAGGAGTTAGCATAGCTTAGCACAAAGACTGGAAACAGGGGGAAACAGTTAGCCTGGCTCTGTCCGAAGGTTAAAAAAAGAATCTGCCTACCCGCACATCTAAACCTCACTAATTAACACCCTATATCTTGTATGTTACACTTCAGTTTTTGTATGGGTTAAACAAAGCTAACTGACCATCCTCTTGGCTGTAGTTCCATATTTACCATACAGACATGAGAGTGGCATCAATCTTCCCATCTAGCTCTTTGCAACAATTCCTTTAAGAAGCAAGTAAATAAAATAAATAAACTTCCACCGCCCTTGCTCAACAATCTTACCTACAGTAGGCTATGAGGTACCAGATGGCCCCAAAGAAGAGCCATGTGACAGCGTAGGCCATGACGAAGACAAAGAGCGAGCAGCGCCAGTTGAGGTCCACAAGCGTGGTGAAGATGTCGGTCAGGTAGCGGTAAGTCTCCCGCATGTTACCGTGCTGCACATTGCAGCGACCGTTCTTCTCCACATAGCGCTGTCGCTTGCGCCGAGTCCGGGCTGGTGGGGAGACGGGGCGATGGGGTACCACGTGAAAGAAGGGAGGGAGAGAGGAGAGGCGACGCAGACAGAAGTGTGAGTTACAAACATGGAAATGTGTAAGGCTGAAAAATGGAAGCTCTTGCTCTTGTGGAAAACACATGCAGTGTGAGTTTTGGTGCTTTTCTAGTGCTGAAACAAGGTTGAAGACGAGTCTTCACAGGTGTCGCAGTTTCATAACCCAGGGTACCAAGAACCCCTTTCAAAACCCTCTTAGAAAACTTCAAAAACACATACAAGGCTGCCTTTCTAAATTTTCTGAAAAATGTTGCCGTTTGAAGATGCAACTCTGACTGCAGTCAGAGGATGCGAGTTGAATGAAGGCACGTAGTAGAGAGATTGGAGGATAAACAGAGGAAGGTGCCAGGGGACAAAACTGCTTAGAGAGATGCAGTGCGGCTCAGAGGAAAGTCAGGCTGGTGAAGAAGGGATAACAGAAATGAAAACAGACAGGTGAGGAAAAGAGAGGAGATGAAGTATGACGGGAAAACATCATCAAACACTCAGCGAAGAAAAGCTACAACAGTGGACTTTAGTTACTGTTACAACCCTGAAGCCAACTGGTGATGTGTTTTCTATGTAGAGAGCCTTTCCAGTGTGGGTGCACCCAGCCACAACTGAGATTATGACACATGTAGAATGCAAAACGACTAACTCCGCTCTTGCTTAATTTTGAAATGTGTCTTGTTTGGCACAAAAACAATGAACAACCAGATCTTTAATTAACAGCGTTTTTAAGTTTCAGGGTTGCTTCTTCCTTTCACACAGATGTACAGCGAGGAGGAGAGGAACTGGTGGGAAAAAAAAGACAAAAGATGCGCAAGACTGTCAAAATTGCTGAGGGATGAAGCACCGCAGCATGGTCCAAATTACAGGAGATTCACAACTGTTGCAAGAAAGATGGGGAGGAGAAGAAGGTGCACGTGTTCAGTCAATAGACGGTACGTGTATGTTGAGGGAGTAGTCAGTCTGTAGCTCCCGATCTCTGGAGGAGATGATGTACTTCATTCAGTTTTCTCCAGACTTGAATGCAGTGAATAGAAAGCCGCCATAACATTTTCGAAACATTTATTTCATCATTAACTAGGCCATCGTGGACAGGAAGTCACATGCAGAGTCACTCACCCCACCCGAAACGTCCCCTCTCCTTCTCCGGCCCCTGGGTCTTCTTCCGCGGCTGGTTGGCGTTGGCCTCCCGCTCAGCCAGCTTGTTCTGGAACGACCTTTTGACCTTGACCAAGGGCGGCGGGGACGGCGCCGTCTCTGTGGTGACGACGGGGCCCAGCTCCTCCGATAGGTTGTAGACTTCGGTGGAGGCGGTGGCCTCGGTGGCCACCTCCACTTCTTCCCCGTGCCCCTTTTCCTCCACAGGGAGCGAGAGGGAGTCCGGGCAGGTGGGGAAGACCGAGTTCTCCAGCGCCATGGCCTGTGCGTGTCGAGTGTATTAGCGTGTTATTGATATCCTCCCTATGGCAGAGACTCTCCAGTGGCTATTGATTGGACCATTTGTTTGCTTGCCTGAAGCCTGGGAACATAAGAACGCAGATATCTGTCACAGTATTTCATTGACAAATGATTTTTGAAAAGAAATAGGACCTACCTCCGGAGGGTTTCAGCACCTCTGTCCCTCAAATTTTTCTCCAGACACTTAAGACACGTTTGCCTTTTCTACATTAACAACAAGGCCTGTAGGTTCTGTGTTGCTTCCCATACAGATTTGACTTCCTGTCTCTGCCTTTTTTCATCATTTCATCCCTTTTTAAAGGCAAAATACACACACAAAAAAATGAAGAAGGACAGCTCAATGTTTGAGGTGGATCTTACAGTTTTGTACGTCTTTGGAAATAGACATGAAGGGAGAATAAATTTGCATGCTCTTTCTTTGAAAGATTGCCTAATCCCGGAGCACAGTGTGGCATATGCACATCAGAGCTACTTTAAATGTTTTGCCTGTTTCATAAAGCGCCTTGAGGTAGGTGTGTGTGGTCCATATGTGTGTGTGTGTTGTGTAAGTGCACTTACTGCTATTTATGCTACAGGCCTGCTGAGATTTCTTACATAAGTCCCATTATAAGTGTAAGAAACTGAGTTAAATGTGCATGTTGACAGTGAGACATGGTGTGTCTCTGAAATAATGTGCACAGTAAAATGGAGTCTTAGTCCTCTGTAGCCTTGGATGATGCGCGTCCATTTGGACAGTTGGACGCCAGAGGAGACTGATAGTGACAGTCATGATGACGCACTACGCCTGATGGATGGATGAGAAATAGCCTCTATTAAAGTGTGCCTGTTAGCCAGCAAATAGGCTACAGAAACCAAAACGCTAGGCTTGTGGATCAATGCCAGACATCTGAGAGTGACCAAAATCTTACCTGCTCAGAGTAGCAACTTGTAGATGTGTAGGACCTGGATCCGGCAGATGTTTTCTCATAAGAAAAACGAAAATCTGGTCCAAGAGCGAACCGCGATTGGCAGCTTTGGTTCAATGACACCCATATCTGGTGATTGCCTGCGACGCAGCATCACGTCCACTCGTGCTCGCTTTTCCAGGAAAACAAAAGAGCGCCTCGATCCGACCTCGGCATTCACAATATGTATGAAAAGCGCACGCCGCATCCACCGAATCAGAACGAAAGCCCCGGCAAAAACGGTTCAAGCACAATTACTTCGCCATTTGTAGAACATGTGTCGGGCAGTGGACGCGCGAAATGGTGGCAACGGGGTAACCCGGCAGCACGGAGAGCTCCATCGTCTCTGCGCGTGATGGAGGCAGACAGGTGCGGAGGCACCGAGCGGCGGAGGATGCGGTCATCAGCCCTGCCTGCTTCAGACGCGTCTCACTTCCACGACAGAGGGGACAGTCATCTCCCTCTCCGCGGGCTCTCAGGCTCTCAGCGTCTGCACACAGTTCACAGATGAGGAAATGCAAAGGCCTTTTTTTTTTCTTTTGTTTTGTGACGCAATTGCAATAACATAAATATCTCATAGGTAATGTTTGGCCAAAATGACTGATAGTAGACTATAGGATATAGAGTAAACTATAATATAGCTTATATAGCACAGCCTATATGTTTTCATTTTATTGCAAATCTATTTTTGTCTCTTTTACAAGGAAATTACTACGCCAGACTCCTTAAAACCTGTTGAAAATAATTTATGGTGCCCCCCCCCCCACTAATGAATCGACGTGTGCTGATATCAGATCCAGTCATTGTATCATCAGTGACTGGATTCTAATTAGCGTCATATTCATTAAGCGCTATTCGGCCGCCGGCCTCTAGGTGGCGGCATGTGTCTCCACCGACGCCGGTGCACGTCTTCCTTTTCCAAGATGTCGGTGTACGGGCCAGTTGTGAAAATTCACCCAGTCGTTCTCGCTTCTATCTGCGACTCTTACGAGCGAAGAAATGAGGGAGCGAGTCGTGTGATCGGGACCCTGCTGGGTAAGCAGACACTTGGCGTGTTTCGCCCCCCCCCCCGTTGGCTGGAGCGCCTTCGGATAAAACGGGACGGATTGCTAGCTGCTCCTAGCTTGCCGGCTAACACGCGCTGGCTCGGTTCGGCCCTGCGGCTGGCTAGCGTTAGCCGCCGCCGGCTAGCCAAAGCAGCTACGTTGGCAGGGTCACTTGTAACAGCTTGGCTGTCCTTTCAAACTGTCGCGCAGTTGGAAACATTGACTAACTGCCAAGTCGCCAAACGTTTTCTGCTAATTCTCTGTAACGTTGCTGATGACATGTAGCAGTCAGGGTTGAACTTTGTTGTTAGCGTTAGCTGTGGCCGGTGGTTCGTCATGATTGTAGCCTGTTGTGTAACTTACCTCTCTTGTTAGCCAGCTAACAATGCGAATAGCTAAATAATAATGCCTCAATATGTAATATTTGTCCTTTTTTCAGGTACTATTGACAAGCACTCTATTGAGGTGACCAACTGCTTCTCCGTCCCCCACAATGAGTCTGAAGATGAGGTATGTTATATTGCTTCAGTGTGATGTTCACGTGTTTTGGGTTAATGATCAGTCCCACTGGGGCATTTCAGTGCTGCAGCAGCTAAGTCACATTAGTCTCAAACACTATATGGACACAGGAGGTAGATAAGAAATAAATTACCATAAAAACATGTTTTAATTAGAACATTGCTGAACTGAAGCTTGGACCTTACTCTAACTCTGAATATGTATGATGTCGCTGGAGATATTCTGCACATGGTTTGTGCAAGTCTAGTAGATTCTACATATTGAAGTCTTGTGTAGGTGTGGCAAGTTGCTTCATTGGAATTGCATTAAAAAAATCATAAAGGATCTTGTCCTGCAGAAGGTCAGTTTGTCCTGCAAGATAGTGAATTTACCATTGAACATCTTAATGTCGCGGCGGATCGTGAATTGTTCTGCAGGACGTTTTGTAACGCGTGCACAATACCTGTATAATTCCCACAGGCCTCCTTAACAAAACATGTTCTTGTGGGACCTTTTTTGTAAGGGAGTGGTAGCTATTGTGTACAAGTAAAGAATAGAGAATATTGGTAAAATGTGGTACAGATGATCGGTAGTGAAAAAGCGTAACATTGTTGAGCTTGTTAGAAACATCTTTAGACCTAGATGGCTGCCTTTATATTGCATTGCAAAAGAGGGACGGTCTTTCATAAAGAAGTGGCCATTTGTCATATCTGATCCTCTTTGCCAACAGGTTGCTGTGGACATGGAGTTCGCCAAGAACATGTACGAGCTCCACAAGAGGGTGTCACCCACCGAGGTCATCATTGGATGGTGCGTCAGTCGGTCAAATTTGGGATTTCAAAGATTGGAAGAAAAAAAAAAAAAAACGTTTTCTCACCACAGCGACATTTGTCCTCACAGGTATGCCACAGGCTTTGACATCACAGAACACTCAGTGCTCATCCATGAGTACTACAGCCGTGAGGCCTCCAACCCCATTCACCTGACCATGGACACAGCACTGCAGAGCGGCAAGATGAACATCCGCGCCTACGTCAGGTTGGCTGGTCTTCCTGTCACATACTCTTTGTCAATGCGATCACCTACAGCCTGAAAGTGTGTGTGTTTGAACCTGCTTTTGTATCTGCCGACGCAGCGCGCAGATGGGTGTGCCAGGAAAGACAGTTGGTGTGATGTTCACCCCACTGACTGTGAAGTATGTCTACTATGACACCGAGAGGATAGGCGGTAAGAATACAAAAAATAAATAAAGATGACTGTTTGGAAACACGTCCTGACTAAATATCTGTGATTGTGAAATTGTGTTTTTCCAATTTGTCACAAGGAAAATATTTCTGTTAAAGCGTCTAATAGAACTTTATGGTGTTCATGTCAATGGAAAGTCGTCTTATACTGCCAATAATCTATTTTCCCAGTAAATATAATTTTTTAACTCTATCTCGGTACTTTGCTCTCAGTTGTAGTTTTGTACTGTAACACTCCCATCTGTCTGTCTGCAGTGGACCTTCTACAGAGGACTCGTGTCACGCCGAGTCGCACCAAAGGGCTGACCTCTGATCTGTCCCAGGTGGCTGGGTCTGCAGCCAGGGTACAGGACATGCTGGCCACCGTGCTGTCATACATTGAGGATGTGCTGGTGAGTATAAGAGCAATTGGAATGATGGTGTGACTCAAATCCGATGTAATTTTTCATTGTTTCCTTATGCACAAAATGATAAAGCAATACCTCCTGCCTGCGCTTTGTTTTCCTGGTCAAATTCCTGAAATTCCACTTTGTCTGAATCTGTTGCGTCCCTGGGGATAATTTATGAAGTAATCAGATTTAACACTGATAGTAGCTGTGAAGGTAATGCTGTTCGATCTGTCTCAGTCTGGCAAAGCGACAGCTGACAACAGCGTGGGCCGCTTTCTGATGGACCTGGTCAACAAGGTCCCCACCATCTCAGCCGAGGACTTCGAGAACATGCTCAACTCCAACATCAATGTAAGAGCTCTCATCAGCTAATTTCTCTTTTATAAACTGGTACAGTTGTTCTCAACACTGCTTATTGGTGTTTTTACTCACTGGATTTAGTGCATCCCCTTCAGCCTTCCATTCTTTATTTCCTTGCCACACTCAGGGTTGTGCTTAGCACATTGGCACTCTACCAATGATTACAGGAAGCATTTAATTACACTCTGCTTCCTATTGTTAGTGATCTCCTGGCTCCTCTCGTCTCATCCGTCTTTACTTAGCACTTGTCCAGCATACTCAGCCAACTTAGTTGTTACATCTGTACTCAGGCTCTGTCTTTTTGACGTCGTGGTCCTTGACTTTTGCTGGTAACCTTGTTGAAGGAGCGTAAGCATGTTTTGCCGGGGCTCCCTCTCTGTCGCTATGAATAGGATTGCAATAACAAAATGTAAATGGTCTGTTTTGTTGTTGCAGGACCTGCTGATGGTGACCTACCTGGCTAACCTCACACAAGCACAGATTGCTCTAAACGAGAAGCTGGTGCTGCTCTGAGGGGATTTCTTTAAAGTGATTCATATTTAATTTTTGTATTTTTTTTTGGCTGAGAGGAATAAAGATGTTAAACAGTCATACAGTGTTCACCCGTGGTAATATTGTAACGACAAATAATGCAGTTTGCTTTCTTGCAAATGAACGTTATGGGGAAGGGTTATATTGCTAATGTAATTTGGCTTTTTGAATAACTATTCCCCAGTCACATATTAAACAGCTAACATTTGCCGCTATTAACTCCTTGTGGTGCAGCTTTTATGGTGTTTATTTCTGTTTTGAAGGGCTGCAAGTAATGATTGTCATTTTATATTTAATTGGGCAGTAGTTTTCTCAACTAATCAAATCATTGTTTGTTCTGTAAAACATCAGAAAAGTGTCCACAAGTTGATAGCTTGTTTTGTGTACAAAGGTCTGAAACACAAGGATATTCACATTACTATATAATCTACATAGTGTGTATGTATATATCTCAACTACTGCTGAAACATTCAATCAAAATTAAAATAATCAGCAACTATTTTGATAATTAGTAACTGATGTTCAACATAGTTTTTTTTTTGACGGTGCTCAAGACAATTAAGGTGATAACACGTGACAGGCTAAAACAAACAACTGCCTCAAAGACTTGAATGCAAGACACTTGATTTATTTTATTAATTCTCTACATAAATATACATTCAAAGCAGGAGTAACTCAGTCCAGATTGCAAACCCCCTTGTGACAGGCCATGCCCGGCCTGAGATGAGGTTAAGTGCATAGAAAGTTGGGCATGACAGTCACACATCAGAGCCCGGACCGGGTCCATCTACAGTATCAGGAAGAGAGAATAAATGCTGCTGATTTGTTACTGCTGAAGTCGTTGCAGAAACACCCCGGGGTGCTCAGGGTTTAGTTTCTGGGTCGGTGCCCTTCTCAGCTCCGCCTTGAGGCCTCACCATCTTCTCCACGGCAGCGTAGCTCTGCACCGCGCGGTCGTACACGAAGTCTCCGGTTGACTTTGCGGCGGCCGCAGCCTGTTCCGGGTAGTAGAGGGAGGCGCTCACGGCCACCAGGCCCGCCGGGTAGACGAGCTTTTTAATCCTGGAGCCTCTGGCAAGAAACAGCCCCAGGACGCCGGTGAGGCCGATAACTCCTGCCCGGGGATAGAAGTCCTTCGGCGGGTTCTTCAAGTAGGCGTAGGTGTCATTCCCAAACCGTGCGACACTTTGAACTTTGGGTTTAATTGTGTCGTAGGTGCCCTGATACCAATCCGTGTATGGCTCTACTAACTTCCTCAGCGTGGCGACACTCTGCTCCAGCTGACCCGCAGCGGGCTCCACGCACCGAGCCCGCTGCGGGGGGGCGCTGTACAGAGACAGCTGGTCCCGGTGTAACGGCGCGCTCGCCTCCGTGTCCCCGTCTCCGGCGGCGGCGGCGCACACGGTGGTCGGCACCAAACTCAGGGCTCCCGGCATGGCGCTACCTGTCACCTTCAACACGGTTCCTGTTGGGCCATGCAGTCACTACGGTGTCCGAGGAGGGCCGTGACTATTACCCGAAGCGATAATCGCGCCGCCTTTCAGGTGACGTTTTTATTACGCTTAAAAGCGTTTAAAAGGTTTTAATCTGTAAGTGATTAATCATGAATATGTACAGTATTAAGTATTAGGATATATGGTTATTATTTCATTTCATGGTCAGTAAGTGGTGAAACATATAAGGACTCTATACTTCAGTATTTCCCATTTATGCTACTCTATATCCCCATTTTACTACATTTAATTTGACAGCTACTTTGCAGTTTAAGTTTTTAAATAACAAACATGATGATCTTACAATAGGATATGATGCCTCGTTATTGTGTACAACTGCACATAAAGTAGTTAAAATGAGCTCCACCTCAACTTGGCCGCAGTAAAACGCTACTACACGTCAATGCATCAGTAATGCCATTCGGATTGCATAGAATAATACGACACTTTGAGGTGGGCTTTTACCATGCCACCATTGGTGGTTATATTTTCTATTTTTTCAGGCGTTTTTGTTTTTCTACCTGGCTATTTCCGGGCTTGTGCTTATTGCGCTTAGTCTCCTGTTAATAACATCGCCGCAACTCTTGCATTCGGTTCAACGGCCTTGTTTTAAAACCTAAAACTGTCTGCCTCTAGTTTTTCAATTAACACATTCATTCATTCATTAATTCGTTCTTTCGTTCATTCATTTGTTCGAGAGGTTCTTTTTCGTCCGTGACGTCACTGGTTCCCATGGCAGCAGCAAAGCCCGGTCGTCTCCAGGGAAACGGAAAGCGTCAACACCGACCGTCCATCCGTTCAATTAGCAATAGCTACACTTACATACTCAGGCTAAGGCTGGTTTTTATTGGATAGTTTCCCCCATTTTTACCTATTGCGGTTTTTCGAAGGAGGAGTAACTGTTGGTTTTGGTTGTTGGGGTTTTTTTGTTGGTAGATTTGTGCTTTTCCGAATGGAGAGTCTCGGGGCGTCGTCCGTTCAGAACCTGCAGGCTCTGTCGGCCTTGTTATCAACTCAGCAGGAGGCTGACGACGATGAAGACTGGAAAGTAAGATATTGTGCACTCACTGGTGAACTGATCTCCTTTTAGTCTGCCCAGGTTAGAACTGTTCATTCAGTTCACTCGTCCTAAAGCTAATGGTTGATGTTAATACCACGCATGTCTCAAATAGATATGAAGACTCTTTAAAGGAAGAAGTGCTTTTCTGAGAGTCTAGCTGGCTATTTAATAGTGTTTACATTGGTTTTGGGCACATTCTTACTGATAATTGCTTCATAATGACTGCCGTTTGAACGACTGGACGCCACTAATGTGTATTTGAACTAAGGCCTGAACTCTGTTGGCTTACAATAACATCAGTTAGTCTCAACAGACTGTCGCAGCTTGTGCACGGCTGGGTCCCGGAGACATTGGCCCCCCACCCAAAAACGTTAAGGAAGGTAATGCTCTGTATTTCTTGCACATTACTCCTAAAAACGTAACTCCGAAGTCAGGTGGGCTGCTGCAATGAATGTGTGTACATGGCTTGTTTTTTTTAAGTGTCAACTGCGTATGTGAAGAAGAACAGCAAAGATATCTGGAGCGAGGAGGAGGTGGCCGAGGGCTCCCAGTATGATGATCTTGCTGACCCGCGGCCGCAGCCTGAGTAAGACTACAGGGCAGAAAGAGACTCCCACCGAAGGGTTGACTGATGTGTAACGGGGTCCAACACTGGGAAGAGCAGACATCTCGTTGGTGGTTTCTTTCTCCACCCAGTCCCTCACTGGGATTGCAGCTTCCACTGTGGTCGAGAAAGCCCTCGCCCTCACTTCTTGAGTCTATTTGAGCCTTAAAACCAAATAGCCACCCTGTCCTATGTAAGGGTTTAACTCACTACTTTTTAATTATGAAACTTTGTCCCACTTTTTTATTTTTTACCAAAAAAAACAAAAAACAAGCCAGGTCTTTAATTATTACAAATTCTTGCCATGGTTACCCTTGTGCTATAAACTAATTACAGAAGTACAAGGGAGGGCGAGACTGCCAGTAGAAAAGTATTAATCACAATTAGATACCACATTTTCCACTCTCCATTGACCTCAGCTGACACTCACTTCTGCCCGCTTCTTTCTGTTTCGTTGTTGTTCCCTATTGATCCTGTCTAATGTGATGTCAAATGAGTTTAAAGAGATTAATGCTGTTTTGACTGTGTGTTTTTGTTGCATGCCTGCATGAGAGTGTGCATAACGTTTGTGTTCAGGTATGAAATAATCCTGAAGCAGAGTGTGGGGACAGAGGATGTGTTCTTGGGCTTGGACGGAAAGGACCCGTCCTCCATGTGCTGTGAAGCCATGCTGGTAACTTATCGACCGCCACGGGGATTTCATACTTCACTTGATGAAAAATGAAATGTGGGGATCGGAGAGAGCGAGATGACAGATAGGCTTCAGAGAGTTCATTTTAAGAGCTAGATCATTTCAGACTCAACAAAGCTAATAAACATGTTTGAAACAACAGCTTACACAATGTTAAGGGGCATAAAATCCAACAGACAAGGCAGAGTAAGTGTAACTGTTTGGAAAATCTAATCAGAGTCAAATGAAGAATATTACAAATCTTTTTTTTATCATTCAATGACAGAATCCAGGAAAGAAATTTCACTTTTACAGCCTTTTTCAGACTCTGCATTACAAGTGAAAAGGGAGTGTGTGAGAAAATGACATAACTTGATAACACAATACAAGTGGAACATCGGTGTCCTTTGTGAATGAAAGTGCAGATCAAATAGTGCACAGTGTTCATTATTAAAGGTACTGACTTTCTCCCACTCTTAGGTGAAAATCAAACTACCAGACACTAAAGCAACAGATGTGGTCCTGGATGTAAAAGAAAAGTTCCTTGATCTACGGACGCTAAAATAGTAAGGCATGCTTTGAAAATGTTCTCTTTCATTTTGAATCCCCCGAAGACGGAGCAGCAGCAGTTTAGACAAAAAGCTCTGCTTTTAATCAGAGGTTCGCATCATGACCCGAGCCCCGATCGCTGTTTCACGCCGCTCGTAACACCCCCCTCTCTCATGTGCACTGCCTCTCCCATGTGCCCTCTCCGCCCCTTTAACCTGTCTTCTCCCCTCTCCTCAGTAAACTGGGTCTCCATCTCCCACATCAGATCCACAGCCACGGGGGAAAGGCGCAGTTCTTCAGCGAGAGGGAGGAACTGGTGGTGACTCTGCCGATAAAGCGCCCCGTGGATTTTATCAACATGCAGTGAGAAGGGATGACAACAAGCCAACAAGTATTCAAAAGACACAAGGGTAGAGGTGAAACCAGTGTCTCAGAGGAGATGACGCGCACACACACACACACACACACACACACACACAGTTTTTATGGGTCAAAGAAAAAGATGGTTAGAGAAATGATCAGCATTATGCATAACCTGTTTGTTCTCAGTAATTTACCTTCTGTGGATGTTGATTTCATGCTCTCGTTACATCCGTCCTCACTGATTCTGACTATAAAATGCCTTTCTAATAAATATTTTGTCTCATTATGTGATTGCTTTATTATTGGATAGCCACAGACCACAGTTGTAGATAAACCCAGGTAAGCTTTACCCATCATTGTAGGCTGATACCTTTATGACGGATGGCATAATCATAATTGCAAACTGATATTTCAAATAGTAGGCATTTAAGGGGAAAGGCATTCATTTAAGGACAGGCTCAAATGTTTTCAAGTCTGTCTTTATACAATACTCCCATACCCTTCCTTTTCTGATTTGGCTCTCAGACTAATCAGGCCTAATTGGCTTCTGGTGAACTTAGGACTGCAATTTTGCACAAGAGAGGGCTGTGGATTTTGTGCTCCATCTCTTACATTGTAGTCGGACTAGGAGGAGATCGTTTTCGGGACCTGTATGGACATTAAAATAGCATTCAAAAATACTTTGTTGGCTCCCACAATGAGCAATTTGAGGCGAGCTGGTTTTGCAAAATAAAATCATGCACACACATAAAACACTGTGAAGATCCATCCATCCATCTTCTTCCGCTTATCCGGGGCCGGGTCTCGGGGGCAGCAGTCTCAGCAGAGACGCCCAGACTTCCACTGTAAAGATTTTAAAGAGCCAAAAAAAAAAGGTTTAGAAACCCTTTCAGCATACACATGGGCGTGTAAGCATTGAATTACGATCGCCTTGAAAAAGTCTGAACATATGGCTATTCCTCTTGTGAAGGTATATCATCCACCTTTTTTCAATTCCGTTGTTTGGGGCCTGCAACATCTTAAAGTGAACTTGTAACCGAAACGTCACCAGTTCAAATCCTAAGACCAGCAGGTAAGTGTGACCAAATCAATGAGTTCTTCACACACAGAAAAAGTATGGAGCCTACTGTGTATATATGTATGTATGTAGCCTCGCCTCAAGCTGCTTCAGTGCAGCTGCCCAGTGCAAAAAGGAAAAACTGGAAATCTTGCAAGTCTGGATGTGAAAATGTGAACTGTGAAGCAGGCATAAACAATGCCTGGATACATAGGCTCGGTTACATTTTAAGGGGTGAAATGAAGGTTGCGTGGTGTCACTACACGACAGTAAAGTTTAAAAGTCACAGAGACAGGCCACTGTTGTTGGGGCATCATTAAAACCTATCACACCACAGGTACATTGACACCTGTTCAGTGCAAAGGGAGCATCCCTGGGTGTGTGCAGTGCCACACCTCCCAGCATCGTTGCAGCAGCAGCAGCGGCGGCGGCGGTGGTGTGATCATGTGACGCCTGCGTTTCCGACACAACAATACAACGCCGCGTCGGTCTGCGTTCACGCTCCCTCTATAACCCCCCATCCCCAACGCCTCGCTCTCGGTATGGCGGACGGCGAGAGGTCCCCGTTGCTATCAGACCTGGGAGACGGTGCTCTCGGCAGCGGCAACGGCGGGGTGTCTCCCGGCGCGGCGTCCTTCGGCGTGCCCAACAAACCACAGAGTGAGTGTCCATGGAGCTGTCTCCCGCAGCCTGAGGTAGCCTAGCTTCCACTGACAGGGCATTCTGGTTAGCTTGCTAGCTCAGCAGCAAGTTAAATCAGCCCGGCGGGACTATAGTTGGGCATGATATAATGTTAACTTCCAATGTTAATTAATTTCCAATGAAATGTGCTGTTTTTGCAATCATAACGTGAAGCAGAGACCGAAGGGAATCAGCGTTGTGATAACTCAGGTAGCTAACCTAGCAGCCGTTACGTTAGCTTGGCAGCTAGCTCTACTTAACACCGGCAAACCACCCGCAAAGCTCCAGGCTTGCAGCTCGGCAATATTATCACTAAAATATCCTTTATTCGCGTTTCCTAACACAAAGTGTCGCATGTATTTCAACAGCTGAATGGTCCCCACCGTACTCGCAAGCTAGATTAGCCGGCTAGCATCTGAGAAACATCTGATTTGATTGACATGAGAGGGATGCTGCAAGAGCGAGCTGCGACCAATGGCCGCTCAAATGGGGAGGGACTGTGCCCCAAAACGTTCATGGAAAAGGCGTGAGATTTGGCTCTCCATTGTGTCTTGCGCCCCCCCCCCAATCTGCCCTAAACACTGTCGTCCACCCTGGATGCTACATATGGAGAGCAGGTAGCAGTGTGTGTGATTTCCAGATGAACCTGCCCCACTTACTCCCTCGCTCCTTCTCTGGTTCCTCTCTGCCGCTCACAAAATACTTAGTCTGATTTGTTGAAACTAACCCCGCTCCACATTCCAGAGGTGTTTTTCTTCTAAAGCTCCTTTCAGTTTAACCTCGGGACCAAATCTTATTATCTTGTTAATCGCAATGTAAGACGTTACTTGTCACGGGAATTGAGGCTTTATTGTAGTCCATTGCGCAACTGCGACTGTGTTCCCTCAACAATCCGTTCATTTGTGACTGGTTGTACTACTTTTGTGGTCATCATTTCTTCTCCCTCCCTCGTCTCCCCTCGTCTCCCTCCCTCCCTGTGCAGGCTTCCCTCCGTTCCCCAGCCCCACTCAGCCCTCGGTGCTCCTCGGGGAGGACCCGCCGCCCTACTCCCCTCTCACCTCCCCGGAGAGTGGCAGTGCCCCTGTTATCAGCTGCAGGGTGTGTCAGAGCCTGATCTCTGTGGAGGGCAAGATCCACCAGCATGTGGTGAAGTGCGGGGTCTGCAATGAAGCCACGGTAGGTTTCTAGAGGAATCTGTACAGCCACAAACACACACACAGACTTTATATAAACTGTATGCAGTTGCCACACACTCGCACAAACACCAGTATCTTCTATTGAAGGGTTGTTTCACACGAATTACAGAAACACATTTTCTCTCACACACCCTATTGGTGTGTTTTTTTTGGTGCTCAAAGCAGTGAAAATTCAACAGAAACTGCTTCCAGAATCAGTATCCTCATTACTCTGGAAAATCCACAGAGCTCACAGTGAGGTCACTAATAGTCTAAATCCCATGAAAACATTTTTTGGTAGAAAGTAGTTCCACTGAAACTGTTTCTGTTGTTGTTTGGGTGAACCAATCCTTTTAAATGTGCTGTGTATAGTATTTAAACATCTATAAATTAGATTATAAAGATGGGCAGTCTGTATAAGTTTTCGACTCAGAACAGGGCCCACCAAGTTGGATTCGCAGAATATCCTCTTTCCGTTTTATCTCATGACATAAAAACTAGTGCTGGGCAACGATTAAAATGTTTAATCGCGATTAATCGCATGATTTTCTGTGATTAGTCGCGATTAATTGCAGTATGCGCAAAAAGTAGTGTATTGCATACTTTTATTTTAAAAGTACTGCTATTTGAACAAAAGTGCAATAACATATGGTTTGCAAACACTTAAAACAAATATCAACTTAAACATTAATGTAATCAAATTAAATATAAAACCAAAACTATTTGCCACTGCCAGGGCATTAACGTTTAGTTTTGTTTGGTTTGGTATAAAAAAAAAGTTTTGTCTAAAGCCTCAATCACAACATTATAACAGGCTCCTTCCAAGCAACAGCATAAATCTTTTTATTTTTATTTTTTTTTAACCAGTACCAGCAGAAACATTTTTCTTTTATCAGGGAGCAGCATTCTCCTTTGGAGAATTTCAGTCAAAAAAAAAAGAAAAAGTAAACACTTTTCAGTGATACAGGTTGAGTAGTTATACAATAAAACTTCAGACTCGAAGTACTCCGGTGATACGAAAATTCAGCTTTGCAGTGGTTACAAATAACTTTACTTCTATCATCTCCGCCGTGTGGAAGAAATTTAAAACAAAAATGTCCATTTAAGAGTTCAGTACCTTTTTCCATTTTTCTGTCTGCACCAGATATTTTCTGTTTCGCGCTGCGGCTCACTACGAATGCTCTGATTGGTTGAGACGCGTGATGATGCCCATCCCAAGCCAGTACTGATCAACATCCCACTCCTGTGACCAATGGTTTGTCTGTATGTGTATTCAGAGGCAGTGCGCACCGGGCTTTCAATATAATAATAAATAACTATGTTAATGCGCGATAAAATAATTGTCGGCGTTAGTTAATTAATGCGTTAACGCGATAATAACGCGTTAACTTGCCCAGCCCTAATAAAAACCGAAAGTTGTTTTACCACGAAATCCAAGGACACATTCACTCCTGACCAGTGTAATCGGGTTCATCCAAAACCTTGAGCGTTTACTTATTTATTCTGGTCGGTTTGGTCAGGCGAGCGCAGCGTCATTCATGTGCCCCAAACAACCACAGTGGGACTTATTGTAAAGGTGGTACAGGTCCTTTTCCACATGGGCTCAGCCACTGGTTTATGATGTGACCGCAGTGTAGACTAATCACAGCATATATGATATGAATATTTAACACTTATACAAAAGCTAAACAATTATACCTCAATCATCTTCTGTTCTATTAGGTCTTCTTTGACGTTATGAAGTCTCGTCACAGTCTTGTACGATGCTCCACGCAGCAAATGTTTTGTAAGCTCCTTTCGGGTCCGTCGTCTAGTCAAAAGATAAACTAAAAGCACATGTAAGTGTTTGGTTTATTAATGCCAGTGGTCAGAATCCATTTGATTTACCCATGCCATAAAATGTCTAAATAATTACCTGTAAGTTCATATGACGTGTTTATCATTATGGGTTATTTCCTAATCAGGCAGCCTGAAGTCTAAAATCCAAGTACAAGATTTTTCTGACCAAGACAGGGTGAAGTGCTGATGGAATAAAATCCAAAAAGTGCCCCAAAGGGGTCCAAGTGTTGAGAAACTCGAGCACCAACAGCACCAAAGGCAGCAGATAGAGTCTGTCATCTTGACAATGGTCTCATTGTTATGTTTCTGTTGTAATTGTACAGGTGTCACAATTAGTTTGATAATGACACAGTGAAGTTTTCCGTATGCTACCTCCTAACTAAAGAATGCACTGTTACTGATCAGGTGTGGCGAGAAGCAAACCAATGACCAGATTCACAGCTGCACTTTTACATTCCTGATTTCTAAAAAGTTGGACACACGGGAGGGTAAAGTTAGTTGTCGCGTTTTGATCATCTCTTTAAGGGAACAGGCCCCACAGAGAAAAGGGTCCGAATGATTGGGACAACTGGAGAGTTGCGCTGGCGATTTAACGCGGCGTGTAATTTCAGCAACCGTCGCTGTCAGATTCGCAGGTTGAAGGGGCTCCCGTCGCTGGGCATCACTAGCTGTGCAGATCGGTGTACGGATGGAAGAGGAAACGTGTCCAGATGTACCAGTTGGCAATATGAGCAATTTACATATGTAGAGAAATATGTCCAGTGTGTGAAAATATACATTGTTGGCCACGACCTTTCGTAAAACACACGGGTGAGGTTGAGTTTAGACTCAAATTAGTCTGGATGTGCAAACATGCATCACTAGCATTGCAGATGGCGGTTGCGTCATACAGACAAGTGTTAAGAGTCGAGTATTGGCTCAAATCCAAAGGCAACATATAATCTACTGTAATAGATTTGGGTATTTGTTTAAAGTAAATAGGTTTGCTCTGCAGGGTCTTTATTGGTGTTAAATGTGGCAGGCCTCTTTGTGTCAGTCCCCCATTGTTAATTAGGCTGATAAATTAGACATATTGTGACATAACAATTTTGTGTAGCCCAGCTTTTAATTTGACGGTTGGGGTGGCGTGACAATCAGTGTAAGTAGTTGCAAGTGAACAATATAAATGGTTATTTCACTGCCACAGATTTATGTTGCAACAACTGTGTTTACTGCAGCTAATGGTTATAATCGTGAGGCGGAGCAGCTCAGACACAGCAACACGGGACAAGCTGAGATAGCCAGAGCAATGTTTTGTATTTTGAGACGTCAGATGCAAAGTTGCGTGACTTGGTTAATCTCAAAAGAGCATCATACATCTTATATTGTGGAAAAGGTTAGTTTCCCGTAACTGCACATTATTGCGTTTTAAAATGAACGGATTTAGTTATAAAAACGGGCCGAGTGATAGAAACTCCTGTCAGTGTAACAGCGTGCAGTTCAGCAGGAGCACAAAGTGCAGCCTCCAGAATGACCGTGCAGTTGGATCAACACCTCTCTGAGATGGTTTCAACAAAAACTGAACATTATAACTGTCATGACAGCATGATTTATTGCAGGACTGTTGTAGCAGACTGCATTAAAAGTAAGACTTAGACATGTCTATATAACAGTTTTAAGAACTAAAGGTGACTGGAATTATTCCACCGTATAATGATTACTTGTAATATTATTTCTCACTCCCTTTCATCGCGTCCCTCCCTTCAGTGCAGAAACAAGCTTGTCTCCCACAGCTGTTGTAAGTGAAACTGATAGTGGAGCAGGAAACCCACGGGACTCAAACTGATCTGGTTAGTCAGAGTTTAACGATGCAG
The DNA here is from genome assembly GCA_011952105.1 of Coreoperca whiteheadi. Classification (NCBI taxonomy): domain Eukaryota; kingdom Metazoa; phylum Chordata; class Actinopteri; order Centrarchiformes; family Sinipercidae; genus Coreoperca; species Coreoperca whiteheadi. The sequence goes on along the minus strand of CM022487.1, from coordinate 22,761,086 downwards.
TGGAGCGAGCCATCAGCAGGACAGACAACAGTCTGACGGCAGGATGCTCCGGTTACGCACCAGACGAGGGTGTGTAATTTGTATAGTTGTACGTGTTTTGGAAAAACAGATTAAAGTTTCCCTTCTCTCAGCTCAAACGATGTCCTTGAAAGCTGATTTTGGCCTGCAGTATTATGTGGCCTAGTGAGATGATAGAAAGTAGGCTGCACCAACAAGGCATACTGTATACCTGGTCGTTAGAATAATACACTCACACGGTATGTGCTCAGTAAGAACATAATTGGATGATTGGGCCTAAATCAAGCCAGCTGTGTGGAGACAGTATGTAACTCATGTGCATACAGCAACGTCTTCAAATGTACCGTAGGAGCCCACAGAATGGGACCAAATCTTATCCTATGCATATTTTAAGCCTTTATCTGTGTTTCCCGCTGTATTTATATTAAGGTTAGAAGCAGTTCTGGATAAACCTGCTGCTTTGGAGAAGACCTCTAGAAGGCCTTTACTGTCCTTCCCCTTACCAATACATGTGTTTTTGATTGCAAAGAGTGAGCGCTCGATGTGTTAGCTCGTCACCTATCCATATTACCAAAGAATTGCATAATTATGTCTCTTATGTCATTTAAACAGCGGCACGCAGCTCCTGAACTGTTAGGTACAATGAAGCGGCAACAGTATCGCGATGTATCATGAACGCCGTCCCTTGGTGCCCTACCTGCGACGGCAGAACGGCCACTTATCGGCCAATATCTCCCAGAATACCTCGCTCCCTCACGTAGTATTAGTTAATTCTCGTCCATCATGAATAATTGGCTTGCTATCTACTCCTATTCTAATGCGTCGCTCTGCTGTCTTCTTATCTCTTCCTCCTGCGTGTCCCTGCCTCCCTGTGCAGCCCATTAAGAACGCCCCAGCAGGGAAGAAGTACGTTCGCTGCCCCTGCAACTGTCTGCTCATCTGCAAAGTCACTTCCCAGAGGATCGCCTGTCCCCGGCCATATTGGTGAGAAAGTCTTTCCAAGTGTGTGGGTGTGTTTGTGTGTGTGTGAGAGTGAGAGAGAGAGAGAGAGAGAGAAGAATGAAGCCAAGGAAACAAGGTGCAGTGGGAGCAGCAGTCCCTCAATTAAGGCTGTGCTCCCAGCGCAGTTTACATGCAGTGCTCAGCGAGCCGGATGAGGAAGTAAGAGCCTCATTAGAACAGCCACATCATGTGTTTCGCTTCAGCATATCGTCCTTATTATGAGAGGAGTGCCTGGATGGGTTCTATACAGTATGTGTTGTGTTGGGCCGCATTTTCTTCAGGAATGAGGATTATGTCGAGGTTTAATTTTCAGCCTGCACCTTGAAGCTAAAAACAAAAAAAAAAGTCACAAAATTGATTCAGCATGTAGTTGCTTTAATTATGCACTAAATTCCTGCAGTGCAGCTACAAACCAAATCCACACTTTGCAGATTCATTCATATTATGATATCAGAGAGCAGAATGAGCACAAACGAAAACAGGAAAGAGAAAATTGGAGAAGTTCCATGAGTTATAGTAAATGTCCCTTGTGCGGCTTCTTCTTCTTCTTCTTCTTATTTTTTTTATTTTTTACAACTTTCCAGTGCATAAAGAAAACATTACTGGGTTGCTGAAAGTTCAGATACAGTTTGGGAATGAAAAGTTTCAGTTGCTTTCTGCCAGGAAAATTAGCCAAACAAAAAGCCATAAAACACTTTTTGCAGGTCCCACAGAGGCCAGTGTGTTGGGTTGTTTTAATTGTAAAATACAGCTGATGTCAGTCACTGAAAATGTACAGCTTTGGCAGCTCATCTGAACATCATGCTGCTGCAGCTTAGTGTAATTGGTAAGAGAGATAAGATTCCTTGTTTATGCCCGAGGCATAAAATCTGCAAAAGCAACATTTTTAGCCTTTTGGTTAATTATCTGCTGCTATGTAATGTGTATAAATTTAAACTGTACATCACAAAATCTCTTGTCATAGAGATCTGAAACACATAATTCCTCTTTCAGCTTCAGTGCAGATCATCAGGTAAGGCTGAAGGCTTCTTGGGATTTGCATGTTTAAATATTTAGCAGTTTGTCGTGAATGTACTAGGCAAAAACTAACTTGTGAAATGTCCTAATACCTCAGAAACAAAGGAGGAGTCTTGTTCCCAAAATGGGTTTTGGTTTGAACTTTCTTAGAAATTGTCTCTGACCTGTGAATTTTATATCCCATATGTGCTTAAAATTGGAAGAGATGCTGACATTTGTCAGCAGAAAAACACCAAACTTACTTCCATAGTTGAGTGGGAGGATTCTACATGTTTCTGATGCAGCTGTTCACATTTCTGGCTTTATTACACTTGACCAAAGGTTACCCATTTAGTTAAATAGATGCCAAAAGTTTTTTTATATTCCACATAGGCCACTTTTCCTGCATTTTTAAATTGCTCTAGAGAGTTTACCTCCACTGTCAGTGTTTTGCATCCAAACCAGACATGCTGACTAAACCAGACACACCTCTGGGCTGCTGTCTGATCTGTGACTCGGAGCCACTGTAGGTGTGTGAGGCAGTCGGTTGTATAAACGCAGTGTTAGTGAAAATAAGAGAAGTGGGTGCAGATTAATCAACCGCCGTGAGTCTTTCCACACCATCAGAATGAGGCGCCTGCTCGAGCTGGTGATTATTAGCTTGCACTTGCACTGAATGATATCTTGAGTTACTTGTGGTATGAATGTTGACTTTTGTGTGTCCGTCTATTTCTAGTAAGAGGATAATTAACCTGGGTCCAGTTCATCCCGGCCCGGCAAGTCCCGACCCCCAGCCAGCCGGGGCCCGCGTCTCCTGTGGACACTGCAGCAACACCTTCCTGGTACCACACTCTCTCTGTTTAAAAAAACAAACAAAAAAACCCCCAACATTTAATCAGAATGAACTTATGAAAGTTTGTTTTTTTTGTGACTTTGAAGAAATACCCACAGGATTTAGAATCACAACACAGTCACACATTTTTGTTAATTTCACAGTTAAAGGAATTGTTTGGCGGGGGGTGAGGGGGGGGGCTAGTCTGGTTATATTCCCAGATAAAAATATCCACATACCAGCCCCTCTAAAGCGCACTAGTTAACACATTATATCTCATTTGGATTGCAAACAATGGAATTCTTCGAGCAAGGAAGTTCTTTCTTGGCCTGTTACAGCACATGTAACAAAAGCGTCTGCTAAGTGAATAAATGTAAATGTAAAATAGTCTGAGCTCCAAAGTCCACGTCCTAGCTTTCGGAGCCTTCAATCACATCTCATAGTCTTCATTCAGCGAATGGAGCTGGCCACGGTATCATCACAGGACAGAGTTTGACACCAGCTCAAGCTCCAAAAGCTAGTTAGTGGAGCTTGATCTTAGATTCATTGTTTCTTTCCTTTTTGTTTACAAAATCGAATGCATTTTCTCTGTACATGTCCACTAACTGTCACGGGATTCCTATCATCTAAGACAATCAGAAGGAATTGCAGCATCAGTACAAGCACTGTTTATTAAGTGTCTGGCACCGTTCCCCACCTCTCCAGCCTCTCTGAACGACATATATCTGAAAAAGACACAACCAATAGGATCACCTTCACAATGGAGAGCCAAGATCCAATAAAAATGTTTATGAAGAGGCGATGCATTAGAATGCACAGTAGCTGAAGAATAAAACTGCTTTGGCATTTGCTTTTTTGGCTTTCGGGTGACGCTTTTATCATTAGTGGCTGAAATATCTTGTGACGGTTTCACTAGGCCTGCAAGGATTTTATTTTATTTTTTGTGTGAAATGTACTGTAGCATAGCCAGAAAAAGTGAATTATTGAAGAGCCAAAAACATCTGAGCACCAGGCCAAGTAAATGTCGAGTTACTGGTGTAGATCAATAACCCCATCAACTCTGCTGATATATTCGAGCCATTTTGTGCTAAAGGGGAAGTGAAATTTTAACTTACTGCTCTTTAACAATGCGTGGTAGCGGTAAAGATTGGTTTGGATATATGGTGAAAGAGAAGCGGGCGGCAGAGTCAGAGAAAGAGAAGAATAGAGTTGTAAAAAGAGGTTAGATGGATGGTTCAGGGCGTTTAGCATTCAGCTGGACCTTTCCTACCTGCTTAAAGATAGGGCAGCTGAATGACAATACAAATCTGTGCCCTGGGTGGCGTTGCGGTGATCGGTTTGTCGCAGATCTACTGATAACGTTCTCTGTGCTTCCCATACAGAGTGCGTTTTCAGAACAAGAAGAATGTACAGCATGCACAGTGTATTCTGCCCAGCAGGGTTACCGATGTATCACTCCCCAGTGTTAGGGAGGGAATAAACGGCTACACCCCGGGAGAAGACAATTTTTCTCTCTCATTTTTTGGGATGGCATGCAGCCGCCTGTTGGCAAGAACTGGGATGGTTGTGTTAAATGTCTTTTAAATATGTCATCAATCCATGCAGCAGCAGGCGTATTTAAATCCATAGTCCAATTTAAAGACCATCTGTAACCTCGACAAGGAATTTATCGTAAAGTTGTGCATTGCCTCCACGTGAGATTTGCTTGCAGTCGAAGCGTTAGCCCCATCAGTGCAGATTTGGATTCACATCGCTGAGTCATTTTATCGATCGTTCAGTCTACAGATAAGTTATTGACAGTAGATCATTTATTAAGCAAAAATGCCAAACATTGGCTGGCTCCAGCTTCTCAAATGTGAGGATGGTCTCCCTTTTACATCATTGCAAGTTGAGTATCTTTGGGTTTTGTACGGTTGGTCAGAATTAAAAACAAGCAGTTTGAAGACACCACCTTGAAGTCAGGGACACTATGATGCGCATTTTTATGTTTTTTAACTTAAATTTGAACTTTTTTTTTTTCTGGCATTTTACAGACTTTATACACAATTAGTTTGTTAGTCTGCAATGTGCAGGTTTGATCTCCACACCCAGTCAGTTAGATGGCAAACAACCCTCGTCACGCACTCCCTCTCCACAAGTCACAACTCCTCCTATCAGGTCAATAATATTAAAAACCTTCTGGCCAGGACAAACGCATTAAAAAAAAAAATGTAAATAAAGAAATCCCTAATTCTAAATGCCAAAACATTTTAAACAAGCAGTTAAAGACCTTGCACCGTTTAACACCTGCACATATTTGCACTTTTCTCGTTCCTGCACAGCCATACCTATGGTGGAAGCAGCGGCAAAACCACTGGTATCTGATTGTAGAATAGAGATCATTCAGAGTTACAGTGAATGCAATACTGGGACTTGGACGTTGTGATCATTTGACTAACGTGCACGTTGGTTTTTGGCTGAAGCTGAAGATCACATGTCTCTCTCTTTGCAATTCCAGTGGACAGAGTTCACAGACCGGACGCTGGCCAGGTGCCCACACTGCAGGAAAGTGTAAGTAGCTGTAAGCAAGTCATCCGTTACGGCACCTCATTCTCACTGTACTTTTACGTTGTGGATTTATATCCTTAGGCTCTTAGCTGAAGCTTTTACTCAGTAAAACCTATGAAGTGTGAGCAGGTAGCGGCTTCGGGGGTCTTTCTCAAGGACAGGCCCGTCGAAAGATGGATGACGCGGCTCCACTTGGTCCCACTGTGCAAAAATGAAGCCAAAATATCCTGGATACAGGCGCCGCCAACTTTCACTGGTGACGTCATTTGGAGCCCGAGGCCGCACAATAGTGATCGGGCTTGGAGCCGCGGCATCGAGGCCCCGCCCATACGCCCGGGGCCTACTCAATCCCGACCGGGCCCAGCTGTCAATCATGACGTGTAACCCCCCCTTTTATAGCATCACGTAATTAATTAAAACCAAACTCATCAGAAAAACGATTACTTGAACAAACATCAGCGTGATAAGAACTACCTAGACTGACAGAAGGCAACCTTGGGAAAAACGTATTTGACTTTGATTTTGTTGTTTGGCTCATGTCCCATCCACTCACATGGAGGGGGCAGGGTTTATCACCTATACTGCAGCCAGCCACCAGGGGGCGATCGAGTCTGTCTTGTCATCCATCTTTATATAGTGTCAATGGACAGGACACACACTTGTGTTTTTTTGTTGTAAATCAAACCTGTGACATCAAATGCTGCAACACCTTTTCCTCACCCGCCTCAGAGTGTTTACATGTGTCTCATGACATCATGAGGTTTCTGATCTGTGGGATTTAGCTCCACGTATGTTTTGTACCTCGGGCTTTTCCTCGAACTTTGCTCCGAACCTCATTCCTATATCACTAACTCCATAAGCTTCTTAACGCGGTGAGCGAAATTCATGGGACGTTAGGGACGGCAATTAGCAGGCATAACCCGAGCTGATGCAAAAAGAATTATTATATTGATATGACAGTTTAGGTTTTTTTTGTGATTTCTGGTGGTTACGACCTATTATGAACTTATGCAGAACAGTGGGCAAGGTGAAACTCAAACAAATATTTAAAAAGAGAGAATGTGTGTCTTCAAAGTTTGAAGGTTTTGGCTGTACATTAACGAATAATCAGAACAGACCTTACAGGCATGTTTCTGGAATCTGTCAGGCACACAAAGCCACCGCGGTGCCTCGCTTCTTTTTCCACAGCGTTTAACTTCACACGGTGCTGAAAAGCGGTGTACCAATGTGTCAGTTGTATTACTGCAATACACAGGTGTGCCTTTATGAGCAGCTTTAGCCATCAGACCTGGGTTTGTCTGAAAAATCGAAAATAGCCTCAGAACCTGGATTGAACCTGGACAGGTGCTGCTTGACGTTGAGTTTCTGCAGGGGTTATACCTTCATGCTTCATGTGTTTTATTTCAGCCCTGCACGTCCAGTCAGAGTTTACCTGAATTGGCAGCAGTAAAAAAAAAACACCAAAAAAAACACCCGCGATTAAACATTCCCAAACTAAAATGATTTGATCCTGGTGTCATTTTTGTGCTTTAAAATATGCCAAATTAATTTTTGACCCCCATTTATTTCACAGAATACATTTTGACAAGTTGCAGTGGGAAAAGCACAGGTGCTGGGACACTTGAATAGAGCGAATAATGTTATTAATACCATTAGCGAATAAGTCAAAACGCCACCTGTGATAAAGGCTTATACTTCAGAAAAACACAGGGTCGTATCTGCATATTTGTTGTAGTTTTCATTTAATTTCCTAATAAAATAAATGTTGGCACTTCTCTCCTTTTTGTTGGTCCTGCAGCTCCTCCATTGGTCAGCGGTATCCCCGGAGGCGGAGCTTGTGGTGTTTTCTACTCTGCTTGCTATTCAGCGTCTCCACCGCCGGGCTGATGGTGAGTGGACGCCGCCAGACACCTTGCTAGCATCCAAGAGACAGAGGCCTCTTGTTCAGTATTAAAAAGAGATCATCAATAGCTGCCTTGCAGGCATTCACCTTTTTAGCCGGCTAAAAATGACCGAAATCATTCTCCTCCCCTTTTTTATTTAATAATGTGAAAACCTCACAAATGCAGAACCCAGTTAGGTAGGTAGGAAGAAGCAGTACGATTACAATCTCTCCTTTTGCTGTCGTTTGTTTAACATGGAGGGTGCGCACCTCACAGCCGCTCTCCAGACACTCTGTGACAGGGCTCTATTTGTCAGAGAGATACAGCGCAAACACAACCTTGTTAAACTGTAAGCAATGTTCAGGCGGCAACACCAGCTTCAACACCCACTGCAGAGCAGAACGGATTCCGTTATTCCTGGCTAGTTTTGACCTTGTGTTGGCTCGCAGTGCAATTTATATTTTCTGTTTTTTGCTCCTTTTTAAATGGTTAAAATAAGAGCGGAATAATCTCCCAATGATAGATGACCGTTCTATAGGCAATCAGCGGAAAATAAAAGGAGTGCGAAAGATAAATAACCATGGATGCATAGAAAGAACTAGATGGTCGATACAGTCTGCTTCATAAACAGTAGAGGGTGCAAGATGAGCATGAAACAACGCCCCGCAGTATAGACAGATTGAACGCGGGATGCATACGTGCCTGCCAGCATGGAGAACAGTAAGCAGTGTACAAACAATAAGTGTGCTGTATTGACAGCATTGGATAAAGCTGGTGTAGTGGCAATAAATATCACAACATGAGATTAGGTTGTGTTTAATAAAAAGGCTGATTTAATTATACGAATGGTACAAGAGCACAAGGTTTTGACAGTTTAATCTCTACGCTTGCGTCAATAAACTTTACGGGCAGCAACCCAAGACCAGTAACGGATCAAACTTAAGTTCCAGACTGCATTTAATTAGGAATAAGGACGCGGTGCTTTTACAGTACTTGAAGGTAGTTAAGAAGTGATGGTAGTTAAGGAGATGGTGGGTCCCCAGCTCCGCAGCATGAGTTAAGAGATACCAGTTAACATGTTAAGGTCCCTGAGGGCAGCCTGAATCATTAAAACTTTACCGATAATTTAGAGGGGAAGAGATGAATTTCAGGCCGACCACACAGAAACGCACCTGTCACATACACAAAACCTTATCTGGGTGTCTAGTCCTGGACTTGAACGTGCTCGGCGCTTTTTCTGGATAGTATTAATCATCTGAGCCGGGGGCGTGTATCACCCCGGAGATATCTGGGTGTCAAAACAGGAAAGAATATTATTTATTACAAGAATGTATGACATTCCTGAGAGCAGTACAAGAGATATATGAAAAAAACGCTTCCTAAATCAAGTTTGATAATTAGTTTTTGACTCTATACTTATATTAGCTTTGCTCTAGTGTTGTGACTTTGAAACAGAATATTTCCATATTGTGGGAAAATCCCTGTGGGTTCTCTCAAAGTCACTTTTGCCATCTGCGTTAAATAATTTCCTTCTGAGCAGCTGCACACTTAATACTTGATGGGAAAGCTATTTTCCCTCAGTCGCTCCTGAGTATGGAATGTGTGCGCTTCCACGACAATGTGTGCATTTGAAACGGTAAAATTCAGTGTCACAGCATCCGGCTGGTGCAGGTGGATTAATCACGGATTATAGACGCATGAAATGCACTACAAGGTTTAGTCTTGTTTTGCACGAAAACATCTCACGAGTGAATTTGTGTTTTTTTTTTTTTTTTTTTTTCTTTTTTTTTAAAAAAACAAAACCAAACAAACCAACCTGGTGCGTCTTCTAACTGTAAAGATCACTGCCTGGATACTTGTCTGGAATTGTGACAACATAAACGGGTCACACAACAAATGCACAGAACGCTTCCAAGCCTAATTGAAGCTTTAGCTCTCTGGTTCCTTGCATTCAGCCTGATTGCTCTTGAGGTGGCTCATTATAATCACCATAACCCACTCGGAATGTGCTTGAGCACCATCTGATTTTGGAAAACTTCCTCCCTGTTGTGGCGACTCTCTCTCCAGGCCGGCACGTGGGCGAAGGCTCAGACCTACCAGGGGATCTACGCCTCGTGGGCCGTGCTGCTGCTCCTGGTTCTCGTCACCCTGGCTCGAGCCTTCTACTGGGCCTGCATGAGGGTCAGCCAGCCCCTCCAAAACTTCACATAGAGCCCCCGCCAGCTCCGCCGCAACCTATTCCCGACCCGCCAGGCAGGAGGAAAGATGGCTTTAAAGGAAAACAAAATAACCCCCCCCCC
>CM022487.1:22675183-22746376 GCA_011952105.1 Coreoperca whiteheadi | reverse complement strand
GGGGGGGGGAGGGGTGGGGGAGGGGCGGGGGTGGGGGGGGTTGGGGGCGGCGGGGGGGGGGGGGGGGGGGGGGGGGGGGGGGGTGGGGGGGGGGGGGGGGGGATTGGTCCCATAACCTTCTGGTTTTAGGTGAGAGGGCATTAGCCTGCTTTCATTCTGTAACAACAAACACACGGTTCATTTTTGTTGTCATTTTATTGACTTGAATTTTTCATTCACGCTATTCTGCCGCTTTACCTCCTTAGGGAGCGTCGCTGTCTCTGCTCTCCGTTTTTGTTCTCTCTTTGCTATCTTGACTGTTTTCCCTTGCGAGATACTTCAGTGACAATTCCGCTGGATGTGGGACTCATAAGATAAGGCAGGAAGGAGAAAAGAAATCTCATTTGGTGTGAATCTGTGTCCTCTTATTTGTGCATTCCTTAAATCGTGACGGTCACCACTGCATTCAGTTTGCCTTGTGCAACAGCCAACGTGTACACTATGTACTGTACTGCGACATGCCGAAGTTGGCCTTTATTGCAGACAATGCACTTTGCACTTCACAGTTGAGGAACCTTTTGCTAATTGCCATTTGGCTAACCCAGTCAATTAGGAAAAATGCTCTTTTTAATGAGAATTTATTTTTCCTAGCATGACTTGAGCCTGTGAAAATGCAGCAACACAACAAATCCAGTGTTTGAATGGTAAATGGCCTTTGCATCATCCACATTTGACGAAGCTCTTTTTTTTATTTTGGATGATATATGTGCTTCTGATGCCAAGAGAGAGAGAATACCAGAGAACATTTGGTATTAGGAGAAACCACAGCCTAATAAACTAAAGAATATGGAACAAAAGGTTGAATTCAGGCTTTATTATCGCGCCCTCTTTTTATTTATTACTTATCTGAGCTATGTTCTTTTTCCTTTCTCCGTACACTCGCACATTTTCTCAAACGTACACACACATGGACACACTGTATATGGCACACACGTCTCACACAAACATAGTCCTGCCATTAACACGTACAGCAATTCCCCTTGTAAGCTCTGTTTTCTTACTTTTTCATATTAGTGCCACTGTAATTTTATTTTGTCAGGGAGGGTTTTTGTCACCTCTTTATGTCATCTTTTATGTAACCTGCAGCCTTTTCACGTTCTTATTTAATTCGCAAAGTCAACAACAGGGGAAACGATTTCTTTGAGTCAGTATTGTGGACATCAGAATTTTGTGAATACAGTGCCATCACTTGGGCGTTTTTATCTCAAGCGGTAGAGCAGGTCGTCCTTTACTTGTGGCCAGATTTTGAAGGGTCCTTGAGCCCGAAAAGCCCAAATTGTCCCCAATAGTCGCTTTGAACAAATGTAATGGAATGCAATCACCAGTGGTGGGATGTAACATTTACTCAGGTGCTGTGCTTAAGTACAATTTTAATTAAGCACGTGCACTTTAGAGTATTTTCATTTCATGCTACTTTTTACTTTCGCTTCAATACATTACAAAGGGAAAAATTGGTACGTGCGGTATATCTGTCAGCCAAAGTTAAAAGTGACTTTGCAGATTAAGATTTTTTTTTAACCAAAACCAATGATCATTTATATAAAATATGATGCGTTGTTATTTTATTTATAGTGAAAATCAGCTCCACATTGACGAGTTACAACATTAATATGTTAATGCGTCAGTAATAATGATCCAATAATATTATAATACAACACTGACAGGGGCCATTCTGCAAGATTATAACTTTTGATACTTTAAGTACATTTTGTTGTTGATACTTGCATACTCAAGTGAAATTTCAATTTGTTTGAATGGCGCAGCGATTAAAAACAAGCAGTCTTGGGTTTGAATATTTCACTCGGCTTGAGCGTCATACAGCTCCATGAAAAGCTGGAACAAGCTTATTTTAAGAATATATACAATACTGTCTGACACATGATTTTAACCTTAAAGGGAAACAAAAGGGGAAAACCGTTGAAGGGGTTCTTTTTCTACTGTCTATATGCTTTCTATCTCGACCAAACGAGATGAGGGGTTCATCCTGATACAATATATCATTTTCCTCTGTTTTATTGCTTGAAAGTTTTTAACTGAGCTCAACCAAATCAAACTAAGTGGTTTCAAGATATTCCACACACACACACACACACACACACACACGCGCGCGCACACTCTGAATGTCTCCCATACACACTCACAGAGATCTTCTTGCAGCAGTGTCAGTGGATATTGCAGCAGTAAAAAAGGGCAGCGCCTTGCTAAAGCCTTGATCCCTCTTACTTCTAACAGGATTTGACCCTTAAGTCCCGGAGCATGACCCTCATCTGCTGCAACACCATCATCCTGTTTAGCATACACTCTCACTATTGTCCTCCTGTCTCACACACACACACACACACATTTAGAGACCTGAACACACATACATTGACACATTTCAGAGCCTGAAACCATCACGCTACACTCCTTCTCATCCTCCCACACACACATGCACACTCACACATGCACCCACCGTACTGTATGATGTAACGCCGCTTAATTTTACGCATAACACACAACCTGATGGATCCAGTTAAATGTAAATCGCGAACAACTGCTCCTGGCGCTGCATACAAAGAAAGAGAAGAGAAATAAGGAGATGACAAGGGATGGCGGGATGGAGAGAGAGGAGGCTGATGATGGAGAGGTGGTGGTGGGTGGGTGGCGGGGGGGCTTAACTCTGCTGCGAGAGGGTGATACGATTGAGTGAGGGGGAAAGAGAGCGAGAGAGGCAGGGAGGATGAGAGGATGCAGGGAGACGAAGGAGAGGAGAGACTGAGCAGGCAGCTAAGCACCAGATTAAACTCTGGGGTCGTCAGCTGTAAAACAAACAGTCCTTTTAGTGGGGATCAAATCCAGACTTAACCACCAAACCCCCACCCCCAACCCCCCCATCAACACACAAACACACACACACAGTTCGTCACAGAGGAGATAATGCCACTCGCTGAAGGAGAGGGGGGAAAAAAAAGAGGATGACAAACTTAGTTGAAAGCAAATTCCTGTCTCAGGGCCCGTTTTTGTGTGCCGCTACCTAAATTGCCCCTCAGGGAATGTGAAGTTTTATTATATCCAGGCAGAAGTCCTTCATTATATATATATATATTTAATTTAATTTTTTTTTTTTTCCCCTTCACAGCTTCTTTTGGTGATAGACTGGGTTAATGTCTGGCACAGACACACAGCAGGGTAAATAAGGCAGAGGAGAGGGTTTTCTTCCTACAATCCTGTGTTTATATTCCATATTTACAGTAATATTCCCCTGACAACGCCACTCGCTTCAATATTCGGCCCGTTTGTTTAAATCTCTCTTTCTGTCATCTGGTGCTGGAGGCTGCCTGGGCGGCTCCATCAGTCCGAAGGCTCAATTTCCAAACTGTCAGCTTTTGTATTCACTGTGAGGCCTCTTCCTTTGTTGTGTGTGTGTGTGTGTGTGTGTGTTGACTGTGTGTACAGAGCGACAGTATGTATGTGGAAATCCATGAGGAGCAGCAGTGTTTTGTATTGCGTGTGTCCTCTTGTACTTCTTTTTTTGAGAGGACCAATTTGAGTTTGGGTGGTTGAGGTTGAGAGCATTTTTGGAAAGTGGGAACATTTTTTGCTGGTAATTGCTGTTCGAGGGTTGGAGCACATGAAAACCGGCAAAACGATCTCCAGGCAAGGTCCGCGTTCTGGAGCTTTCGACAGTATCACACGGAAACACAGTAGAGTTTCCTCAGTTGTCATGTAACTGTAGATTGTCAAACCTCCGTGTTGCCTTAAAAGTTCTAACTTGACAACAACTGAGGAAACACACTTGTTGTGCAACTTTACAACTGAGCATCTGCTGACAAAGCACCCTTTGATACGACTGAAAGCTCGGGAACAAGCAAGTAAGTGGACCTTGAGTGGTGGTTGCTTTGTCATATGTTGTTTCCAAGGTCAAGAATGAACTGTCAAGCTCAACTTCGAAGCTAAAATAGATGAGAAGTCCATAAGGTGCTCAGAATAATAATGGAAAGTTTGAACTTCTACATTTTGATGACACCTGAGCGATTTTCAATGAGGACCGTGACAGTCGAAGGCTCCAAGACAAGCGAGTAAGTGGATCTTGCATTAGGGTTATTTTGTCAACTGCTGTTTCCAAGATTAAGAATAATCTGAAGTATTATTTTCTACAACGTTACATATTTGTGAGCAAACAATTAACAATAAAACAATAATAATATTCTTACTTATAAATGAATGTTTTTAATGCTCAGAAACTTGTTGTGGTTGGTTTAGATTTGACAGACAGTGTCTCCATGGCAACATAAGCAAACCACGCCACATCGGTCATCAGATTTAGATTCTAATGTTGTTAAATTCAGACGTGTGTGTGTGGAAATACCTGACATCACCTCCTTCTGCCATTTTAGGCAGTGTATTTGTGTAGGGCCTCGTAGCTCACAAGACAAAGGTGATTGAAGGAATAGTTCAACATTTTGGGTACTAAGCGTATTCCCCAAATGAGAAGATTGGTACCACTCTAATGTCTCTCTGTAATGTACGGAGCTAGACCTAGTAGGCTTGAATAACACTATAGTATAACATAACTCCCACTAAAACCCCAAATTATCATTTTGACATTTCTGTTTGTGTTAATTAGTGAGCTTTAGAGGTGCTGGTAGGCATATTGTTTTCCTTTCCAGGCTAGCTGTTTCCCCTGCTTCTAGTCTTTATGCAAAGCTAAGGTAATCACCCCCTTTGCTCTGGCTTAATACCAGAGAGTGGTATCAATCTCCTCTCAGCAAAAAAGCTAATTCTCCATTCCACTTTTCTTTTAAATTATTTCTTAAAGAAATAGGCTTTCAGTTCCTTTTAAACTTGGTTTTAGGATTAAGGTTAAAATTAGGTTTATGTTAATGGTCGGAGCTGTGATGGTTAAAGGACCATACCAGTGTGTTGAAACTAATGATTAGCGTAAACCATCCCAATGAAGGTCAAGTCTGCCTGGGTTTTTTTCTCAAAGTTCCTGCACTGTTACATGGTAATGCAGTTTAAGTGCATTATCTACCCTGACATCTCACAACAATAATGTAATGCAGGCTGAACGTTTACCTTGATGGATTACATTACTCCAACAAGTTCCAGGAATGTGCCAATTGATTTTCATACCTTATGGAAATCAGTGTAAACCAATGGCCGCAGCAGGGAAACACTGCTGCATTGTTTGCAAAAATCTTGATCAGTAATATGAAGTATTCTTAATGTGTAGTAAATGGGCTTAAACATGCTAAATCAATGCTACGGTCTATTAGGGTTAAAGTTAGAGGCTAGGGAATGCATGATATCAATAAGGGTCCTCACAAGTATATAAGTGCAAATATATGTGTGTGCGTGTGTGTGTGTGTGTGTTATGTGTTTGGTTTCAGGCTTTTTGCATGTGACCCAGGGTCCCCGGGCTGCTAAAAGCACAACATTCAACTCAATTAGCGGCATGCATAATTGATAGCTGTCTGGGAGAGTATTTGTATTTACACTGGAATTAAAAGCCTCCGGTGTCAGCTATCGCATCTGAGGGATGATAAGTGTATGTGTGTGTGTGTTCTAGGAGGGAATGTATAGGGATGTATGCATATCCTAAGCCTAAATGGATTTCTGCAGGGAACTTCTCTTTCTGTCCCCTTCTCTGCTGCAGTGAAAACTAAATCACAGCTAATCCACCTACAAACGCAGCAGCAGCCCCTTGTTTGGGTTAAGTAGTCCAGAATGATCTTGTAACTCACTTCTTACTTCTCACTTTGTAAAACATACATAACTACAGATTCCAATTATCTATGTATTAGTGTTTTCTACTGTTTTTTGAGTAGAGCTGGGTTCATTTGAAATTTCCGATACTTGTGCGGCTCTGATAACTTGGTTTTGGCACCAATACTGAAACGGATGTTTACAATGATATATATGAACACATTTTTCTACAAAATCCTTCTAACTACTTCAAATTTTAAAGAATAGGTTAACATTTTAGGAAAATATGCTAATTTACTTTCTTGCCAAGAGTTTGACGAGTTATATATATGGAAAATATTAGCATCATTAGCTTAAAATAGCGAAAAGAAACAGCTAGCCATCACCATGAGGTTGCCAGGCAACCATCTGAGATTCCAGGAAGCCACAGCACCCGGCCAATACCTAATCCAGCACATAACCTCCCATAAAACTAAAACGTTGTCGTGTTTATGCTGTGGTTTTTGTACGGGTTTGGTAAACGAGATATATGGTAACGAGATATATGGTAACGAGATGCTGGTAGGGGGATTTTGATACCTTTGGACAGCGCTAGGCTAGCTGTGTTCCAGGCTTTGTGCTAAGCTAGGCTAACTGGCTGCTGGTGATATTGCTTCATATTTACCGTACAGACAGGAGAGTGGTATACTTTTCCTCATAACTCTCTGCAAGAAAGTGAATGAGCATGTTTCCCAAAATGTCATGCTATTACTTTAATTGTTGTCTTAACACGTGCAGCTGTACAACAACTTTGGCTAAATAAAATGGACTAAAATTGGCAAAATTTTGATTTAAATCAGTAAGTATGTAAATAAATAAGTAAAGTTTATTTAGTATAACATCTTTCACAGACCAAGGTCACAAAGTGCTTCACGAGAATAACATTATTTAAAACAAGACCATGAAAACAGTGAAAGAAACAATAATAAGACATTGGCAATAGCACTATAAAAAACAATAAAAAGTCTATAGGAAAAGCATCCCACGGTGATGGAGCTACCACTCAAGTAGGGCCTGGTTAGAAGACCTAAGTGACCTACTGGTGATATAAGGGTGGAGCAGGTAAGTGATGTAGCCATGCAGGGCTCTATACGTGAAAACAAGAACCTTAAAATGAATCGTCAACCTGATGGGAAGCCAATGTAAAGAAGAGGCGGCCGTGGCTTGGCAGAACGGTTGCCTGCCAATCGGAAGGTTAGCAGTTCGATCCCCCAGCCATGCGTCGAAGCATCCCTGAGCAAGATACTGAACCCCAAAATGCTCCCGAAGCTGCGCCTTGCAACAGCTGGACCGTTTGTAAATGGTCCAGGGCCGATTTGCTGAGGTGGGTGAAAAGGGAAGTATAGTAGTCTAGCCGGAATGATGAATGCTCAAGTTTTGATGCAACAGTCCTGAGTTTTGCAATATTTCATAAATGGAAAAAAGATGTACGGGAATGATTTGATGCGTTTGTCAAAGTACATAGCCTGAGCAAATACAAAATCAAGATTTCTGAGATTAGACTGTCCAGCTGAAAAAAGGGACACAATTCACTGAGCAGCCTTGGAAGCTAAGCTATCTGAAAGACCTAACAACCTCAGTCTTATCTGTGTTGAGCTGTAAAAAGTTGTTAGCCATCCAGTCCTTAACGGAAGTCAACCAATTGTGCAAAACTGTCTCATTAGGCTTAGAAGAGACATACAGCTGGATATCATCAGCGGAACAGTGATAAGAGATACCTTTAAATGTGCTAATGATATGACCTAAGAGAAGCATATAAAAAAAGCTAATTATATAGGGCCCAAGACAGAACCCTGAGGCACACCACAGGAAAGAGCGGCAGTTTCCGACCTGTAGGGACCAGGCGACACAGAAACACTCCTATCCGAGAGATAGGAGGAGAACCAGTCCAGAGCTCTCCCAGAGACATCCGCCCACTGCCGAAGCCTTTCAGTCAGAATGCTGTGATCTACAGTATCAAAAGCTGCGCTAAGATCCAGCAGCACCAAAACAGAGCATTCACCCACATCAGAAGAAATCATTATGTCACTGGAGACCCTGAGAAGAGCTGTTTCAGTGGAAAGCTTCTGACAGAAACCAGATTGGAATTTATCTAAAATGATGTGTTCAGTCGGGACGGCAGTGAGCTGTTTGACAACAACCCTTTTTGAAATAAAAGGCAGCTTAGATATAGGCCTATAGTTTTTGGGAAGGGATGGGTTTTTTTTTCAGAAGAGGCTGAACAACTGCATGTTTAAAATAAGCTGGGACACAACCACATTGCAGGGAGCTATTTATAGTAGAGATCAGGCATGGACCAATAGATCCAAATGCGTTTTTGAGCAGGGAAATTGGTCTACAGGGCTTGACGAGGGCTTCATACTGCCCGCCAGATCAATGAATTCAGGGAAATAAGAGCGAAGCAGTTCAAAAGTGATGGCCGCATTTGGATAATCAGAAAAGGAAATGATGCTAGCCCTGACATCTCTAATCTTGTCCACAAAGAAAGAGACAAAGTTACTGCAGTCATGATTTGAAAAAACAGGCACATCAGGAGGTGCAGGAGTGGCAATATTGTGGATTAGGTCATAACAGGACTTTAGGGTTGCGTTTGCTGGAGGAAATTCGGTTTGCAAAGTAAGAAGCCCTTGCATCTTCAACCATGTTGTTAAACTCAGGAGCTATCTCGTCAAACAATAAGCTGTCCAGACGTTTGATGCCAACTTTCGGTACTTGTAATGCTCTGTAGTATAAGCAGATATTGGTCAGTAACAAAACAGTATTCCAAGTTCAATACCCAGACCTATTTCTGATGAATGTGTTTCCTCTTTTTACAATTTCTCTTAATAAATGTGACGATCTATTCTTGTTTCGTGTCTTCTTCATTAGAAGCATTTTTAGTGCCATGACATGTACTTATACCTTGGATTTAAAGTGAATTGCTCATGTGTTGCATCCGACTCTTAACTTTTACTTTTTCTGTCCGTGCCTTGCACCTTTTTGTGTGTCATTTGCTTATGTTGAAAAAGCAACTACTTTTGAACGTAAAATTACAATAACTTGCGTTTAAACAATTATTTGATTTAATGGATTTTCCGCACAAACTTTAAAGGCGAAAAAAAAGTAATTATGTCTTAGTAGACTTCATAACCATTTTGTCAGTTCTGCAGCGTTACATCTAGTGGTGGAGGCTGCAGGAATGCAGTCTCGGTTTCACTGGAGTGAGAAGCAAGTACTTGAGACTCGAGCACTTGAGGGTCCACAGTAGGACGTCTGCTCGAGCAAAATGTGTCACCGCTCCGCTGCCTCCACCTCTAACAGCCTGTGCGGCAGAGTATTGAACAGCCTTTTGACCTTGGCCAAGGTCACTCCTGAAAAGCAGCTGCAGTGAAGTAAAGTGTGGCTCCGGTATTGAGTTCATCACCTATTTGATTCAGCGAGGAGGAAATCTCCAGTCACCTTCACGTCGCTCAATCATATCTTCCCCCTCGGCTCGCTGTAATACACTCCAATCCTGAGCGCATTAGAGTACCTTCACCTATTTCCTCCCACCTTGTGCTTCTTTTCAGGTCGGACCCTTTTTACTCTCACTTGCAATGATGGCAATCTGAGCCTATTTTACTGTTGCCCTTTTTCACTTTGGGTAATAGCAGCAGTTGACCTAGACTCTTCTCTGGTTACCAACAACTCCCAGTGAGCACCCCATGTAGGGCTGCAAATAAGGATGCAGTTGGATGAATTGATCATTTGTTTGGTCAATACAATATCAAGAAAATGTGTTAAATGCCCTTCTTAATTTCCTAGATTAATTTGTAGCTTTATCCTACCAACAGTTAAATAACCCAAAATATTAAATTTACAAAAATATAAAACCAGCCAATCATCACATTTGAGAAGCCAGAGCCACTAAATGTTTTACATCTTTCCTCAACTAATTGATTAATCATCAGATTTTTTGGACTTTTCTTGATGCTTTGTGATTTGTTTTTTGTTTTTTAGAGTTGAGACCCTTTTAAAGACACATTTTTTTAATGTTATCCAGTGCTTTTCTCAAAAGGCATTAAAATAATCAGCACAAGATCTTTTAGTTTCGACCTAGTGTCCCTAATTCTGGGATGGGGGAGAGAGGGAGGGATGTTGTAGGAGAGAGAGGGGGGGAGGTGGAAGTGTGTGTGTGTGTGTGTGTGTGTGGTTGGGGGGGGTGAGATGAGGTAGAGGGTTTAAGATTCAGTCCATCCATCCTTCAGTCCTCCCAGACTTGAAGTGGGCCGGCAGACAAACTGATCATTGTGATTCATCTAACGGAGCTTTTTCCACTCCAGCTCCAATCAAGGTAACAGGACCAATTGAATTATTATTACACTTACACAGGAGTCTTTAATTAGCTTGCTCTTTGTAAACGAGATGATTGCAAGGGGGGAATTCTTCTAAGTGATTAGTTCAATTACTACTACTTTATCTACTTGAAAAAAAATCCCCTCTCTGTCTGCCTTTTGTGCTTGACTGGCATGATGATTTTCACCTATTAGTTTTGATTGTAGCATTCATCGTAATTCTGGCTATCATTAGATTGGTGGTGGATTTAGATTTGCATGTTTAGGCACTTAGCTGATGCGCGCTCATCCAGTGGAACAAGTTCTGATGTGTAGCTGACCAACAAAAAAAGCCAATAAAAATGGAGGACGACAAATGTCAGAGCCGAAGTTTGGATAAAATGGCAGAGGAAACATCCCATTTTACTCAATCCTGTTTCGGCATGATTGCATTTTTCTTTTTTTTTTTATTTTTGTTTTCTAATGTTTTAATTTGTTTTTTGTTAATGTCTTGTGAAAGCACAACATTTCAGGACCTGTTTTTGTCAAAAGGCCACCCTAAAAGTGTAATGTCACAGCCCAGCTCTCCTAGTTTCCTGATAATGAGTGTAGTGCTGCATGGGAAAAGGAAATAATAAAAAAATAATAAGAGCTTGGGGGGGGGGGGGGTAAGAGGTTATTACAGCTTGTGAAAGAGGGCTTAAAGGAGAGGAGACATCATTCAGTGGGGGAAAAGAGTTCCGTGAAGTACTTCTTGAAGAGATGGGTTTTCAGCCTTCCAGGGAACATGGTGGGTGTCTCTGCTGCTCCGAATCGCCCGGGAAGGTCATTGCGTCTGTGGGTGGATGATGTGAGTGTTTACAGGATGAAATTGTAGAAAAACATAGAAAATACTTAACAGTATCTGCAGGGGAAATGATGCTTTCACATATTACGTTGCTGCCAAAGAATCTGATTTGCTCTGACCACAAATCAGCTGTTGAATCAGTAAAAGTAATTTCAAGCACATTATGAACGGACGGAGATCTATAAACTTTACATTTACTTACAATTATATTGATATTGATGCAATATGCAGTCTGGAGCTCTGGAGTCCTTGTTCTTTGTTTAGATTTGCCATTAAATGAATATGTGTGGCGATGATTTAATCGTTTTTACGCTGCAATCAGTGCTTTGCTGTGATGGCTAATTTAACACCACATGACAGCTAATTAATATTTCCTTCAAGCAACTTTTTTTTCTCCTTTCCCGCCCCTCTATCTTCGATCTGATGACGATCAGAGTGATGGGGATGCTGAGCAGTTTTATCTGTTTTTATTTCGCGGTGTGTTTTCAGATGCAGTGCGGCTGCAGCTCTTCAGTAGGACACCTTTCATCGCCTTACTGGAGCAGAAGTACGTGTGCGTCTGTCTGCGTGTGTTCATGTGTCTTCGTCTCAGTTATTTACATGTGTGTGTGTGTGGGAGATCTTTCATATTGATGTACGAGTATATTATATAGTCATTCTTTCCCGCGTGGCTCTGCCTGATAAAGCGTGACGAAGCAAAAACAAAAGCAACAGTCAACATGTCATCCCTGACAAATGATGCCGTCCCCCTCTTGACCAATCAGCAACAAATATGGTAATTTGCCCTGTTTTTGACCTGTGAGATTTACCCTTACAAAATAATGATTTCCTTATCACTAGAAATCCATTTATCATGACATTCTATGTTGTTTAAACCAAACCTACCTTGTTTGTTTATTCATTTTCCAATATGATGCTAGCTAAGGGCAGAGCTAAACAAGCGAAAATATTTTGTTATTGAGCCATGCGACATAAGGTTTTTGTGTCAAATTCCATGTTAGTTTGATGAGCTAAACCGAAGAAGCAGGCTGTGAGGAGCACACACTCCGTAAACTTAAAAAAAAGAGAAAAAAGTAATGTCTGAATGAAGAATTTGCACATGTCTAGGGTAGGGTAGGGTATCTCTTTATCCCTTTTAGGGGATATTTCAGTCTCCCAACAGCAGGGATGTGTAGGGAATAGAAAATGAATGATAAATAAAAAATGGATAAGGAATAAAATAAAAAAAGACAAATAAATGTGTGTATGTAAACACATATAAGTGCAAATAGTGTCGACATGTGTAGTCAGTACGGTATAGTACAGTCCATGAGCGGTGACCGTCATGCAAGGCCCCCAGAAACCACCGAGTTGGCTGAGACTGAAGTCTTCACGGCAGGCGTCCGCGGGTAATCGAATGGCCGCTGGTACAAAAGGAGGGCGAGCGATGGTATCTGTTCTGCAGTGAGAAACCTTAAAACCTTTGCAACAAATAACCATGTTGTGAACATTATGAGCTTGAAACTGTCTTCTCAAAATGAAGGAGTGATTGTGTTGCATCGCACACACTCTCTCTGTTTTTCCGCTCTGGCCCTAGATAAAGTTTTGCGTCTTGTTGAAACAACTATTTGCCAACTTCTCCGTTTTTGCGTGGGGAAATGTTTCATTTTCCCATGTTTTGTCACCATCGAATAAATAGTCACATTGTTGTACAAAGTAATGAATAGATTAATGAAACAATGCACAAACAACCAATCAAGGTAGAATAAGGATGAAGGGATCTCTGCACATGCAAACCAGTGACTCAACAGACAGGACCACCGAGGAGCTGGAATAATGACATCTTGAGCCGTTACATTAGGAGCTTTTTAATAAGTTGCAGTAGCTACGAACAGAACAGAGTAATGACGTGTCAGACATACCGTGTGAGAAGAAACTGTGTGTAACACATGCAGTAGTTTTTAGTTTGTAACTGGAAGGAGAAATACCAAAACGTGGCAGTGAGATGCATCCCTTCCTGAACATTAGTCAAAGTCAGATCAGTTGTATCCAAGCTACTGCATGGTGAAAAACAATCAAATAAACCAACCACCCACCTAACAAGAGAAAAAAATGACATATAAGTCCTGCTCTTAGATCAGTCGGTGTAAATCATCAGTCATTTTTTAAAATGCCATAACACTGACCATGAGCCATAATGTCCCCAGTTTGAGGTGTGATGGGGGACCTTTGTTACGTTAGCGCCAAACGCCCCCCTAACGTACTCAGTGTTTTGGGAAACAAGCTTCTTCACTTTCTTGGCGAGGGCTACAGTAGATGAAAAGATCGATACCACCCTCATGTCTGCAGGTTCAATGTGAAGCGACGGTCAGCGGCTGGTCAGCTTAGTTTAGCGTAAACACAGGAAACAGGGGGAAACAGCTAGCCTGGCTCTGCCGAAACTGACTACATCTGCCCCCCGGCAGCTCTGGAGCTCGCTACTTAACGTGTTATAGCTCAGTACAGACCTTCTCATTCAACTTTCGGCAAGTAAGTGAATCAACTAATTCCCCAAAATGTCAAAGTAAACCTTTGAGAAATGCTTTAACACAGAGATACAATCAGCACCCCAAGCTGCATGAAAATCTGATTTGTTTCCCAAGAAAAAGCACACAACTGACTTAACAAATGAATAAATAAACTTACTGGCAGGGAGCCATCGCTACCGCACACCTCTCATTCATAAGCAATAAGCAGCATGTCAGTGACTTTCCCAGGCATTTACAAGACTTCCCCATGTCTCTCCAGCAGTGCTGTTCCCTGACTGGGCCTACAAACCCGCCTGGTCGCCTGGCTCCAGGCAGGTCCAGCTGTGGCACTTCCTGCTGGAGCTGCTGGGGCGGGGCGAGGGCGGCGCCATCGGCTGGGGAGGGGAGTGGGGCGAGTTCGTCATCCGGGACCCCGAGAGGCTGGCCAGGCTGTGGGGGGAGAGGAAGGGCAAACCACACATGAACTACGACAAGCTCAGCCGGGCACTCAGGTAACGCGCGAATGGAGTCGACATATTCGTGCTGACACAATGGCGCCACGTAAACACGTCGGGGTTGCAGTTCTTCAAAGGTGAACGCGTGCAATCCTCCCTCCCTTGCGCGGGCTTCTCCCTCAGGCTCACGCTGTAAAGAAAATGTACCCCTCGTGCCAACACATGCTGTCAAATTAAAACCTAAAATGAAAAATGCCCACAGATGCAACACATGCCATTTGGGAAGCACTTTTATGTGACGTGCCCTACAGGAAGTGCACACCATAGACATCACAGCCTGGCCTCAACGCACACAGACACACACACACACACACACACACACTCAGTGCAAACAGACACAGGCAGAGTGTAGTCTGACACAGAAAACATTTTACTTCCAGATACTACTACAACAAACACATCCTGCACAAGACCAAAGGGAAAAGATTCACCTACAAGTTCAACTTCAGCAAACTCATCCTGGTCAACTACCCGGGACACCCACCACCACCCGGCCCCCAGGTCATCGCCACGTCTTTTACATCTCATATCACAACTTAAAGGGCTTCACTGCTTGGAAAACTGGCTTCTAGGTCATATAATGTTTTAGAGAAAAGCATTTAAATAATGATTTAACGTGGCTTTTGTCCATGGGAGACACCTGTAGTTGTGTTCATTTTCCAGTTTCCTCCTCACATATGCTGCGATTGGATCAGTTTTCCAAAACATTGGTTATAGTCCTTTAAGAAGAGTTTTATTCCAAAAAACACTTTTAAGCAAAAATAATTACCTTAACTGTATTATTTAATATTTTTCAAATAGACCGACTTTAATAGAAACAATTACTTCAGCTTTATCATTTAATATAAAACTGGCCGACTTGAATAGAAATCATTACAAAAACTTTATCATTTAATATGAAATTGACGAACTGACTGATCCTCTAATGTAGAGGGAAGTCACTGTGTTGAAGTTATATCACATTCACAGGCAAACCCAGGGCTTAGGTTACCTCCTATTCTTTAGAAAGCACCATACTTTGTTTAATTGTATGATTAATTCTGTAAGGCTAGGGATTAGTAGGAATTCGCTTTGTTAGTTGCTGTATAAGTGCAGTCCATTAAAAAATGTACCAGTAGTTTTTGAAAATGGAAATCCCAGTATGGAATAAAACTCTTAATATCATATTTTGTAATTAGGTCTCTAACATATTTCAATTTCAAATGGGGCCACCAGTGTACAAAATATCAGGAACACCTTTCTGCCTTTAAGTTGATTAATGTCTTAATCATCTAAAGTACCTCTTTAACTTCTCTGCCCCCTCTCAACTACAACTTTGATCTACAGTATATTTAATGAGGCAAATCAGTCATAGATCCAAAGCTTTACACCGGTGTTCTTAATCTTTTGTGCACAAAGCGTCCGACTGTATTGCATTGAAAGAGCCATGTTCCCATTTCAACCATCCTTCCTCCATCCCATCCTCCATCCGACCATCCTCCAGCAGCTGGTACAGAGCAGCCCTCTTCCCTTTCCTCTCCTCCCCGCGGACAGTGGTCTCCCTCTGTGTGGGGGAGCAGGGTCAGTGATGGACAGAGGTAAGAACACACCCATCAGTGATCCCCCTGCGCACCAGACACACCCAAAGGGGCCAAACGGGTCGCACAGTGGGCCTGTTACAGTCCAATGGGCGAAAGCATTCATTCTGTTTTAATTGTCCCTGAGTTTATTCTGTTTGTAGTCTGAGAGTGAAGGCAGCTAGAAAAACCCAGCTATATTATCTAAGAATTAAAGCATACGGTGTTATTCTATATTTTTATTGTCTGTGGCTCTCTTCTTACTGAAGATGTTACCCTTGACAATGGAGTTTCATTTAATAAAAATAAGAATAAGAATTGGAGTGTTTATGTATATTATCAAAACCGGAGCTTGCACACTCCATTACAACGAAAAAGAGATAAGACAAATACAAAGTCATACAGGTATACAATGTGATCCGTGCACATTCATGCATACAAACGTACATGTTAACACTTATAAGCAAACCTGCGTACACACTTTATTACACACATGCAAACACATTTTTAAAAATGGCTCAGTAATTTCCTTAAACATTGAAGCGTTGCAGTTTTTGTTTTTTTGTTTTTTTTAGCAAATGTTACTCAAACAGGAGTAAATATTGGATTTGTTGGGAACTATTTTCAGCAGCGGACTGAGACACATTTGGCGCTCTATAGTGGGTATTTACAGTAGCAGGACAATGTATTTGGGTTCCACTGGTAATGAAGGAACGTGTCACCCAGTGTTTCTGGACAACAATGGAGCTCTTTGGCACAGAGGGATAAGATGTACGAGGCTTTGGCTACGCAGGCAGTACTTGTTTGTAGGAGCAATTCATCGCTGGTATCCTTCAGGCCTCTTGATTAAGTATTTAGTAAAGGTATTAAGTGCAGTATTAGCCTGACCGTTTAAATTAAGGTTGAAAACACCATGAAGAAAACAACCACTTTTCACTTTTCCATCGTCCTCATATTCCCTCAGTTTGACATCACATAAGTCACACTTAGACATTTATATGCTGCAGATTTCACAAGTCCTGAAGTTTCTTTTAGTTCAAGTCAGAAGGAAACTGCTTTTCTGCTGGGTCTCTTTTGAATTGCTTTTTTATTTTTTTTCTAATTTCAAGGTGAAACGAGATGTGTGCGATGGAAAATAATTCACGAAAAGGAGTTCAATCTTGACCTTGAAGGCAAATTCTGGGGGGGCTTCAAAAATGAATAACTTCAGGCATCTGGGATGCAACTGGCATTTCTTTGAGAGTCAACTCCACGAAATAAGCTCTGCCACTTTGCACCTTGAAAACTGTAATACTGCAGGTTTATTAGTCAGAATGTAGTGAGTTGGTGGTTGGATCCCCATCAATTAAGTGATACAATTGTGCAGTTTCTGATTAAATAAAAGCAATAGAATTTTGATGTGAAAAAACATCTTAACTCAAAGTTCCCTTACTTTTTCACAGCGTTCACACACAGTTTGCTGCTATGAAGATGGCTCACTTTAAAGCCCTGGAAAAAGCAAGCATGTGAACCTTGAGTTAAGCTTTTTTTTTTTTTTTGCAAACTGCCAAGGTCAGGAATACATTTTCATACTCGAGATGTCCTTTTTTTTAAAAATTACTTTTGCCATAAAAATGTGATAAAGACCATGTGTACGTTATATTATAGCCCACAACATCAGCTAACAAGGTGAAAAAGACGTTTTAATTTAGCTGTGAATGACTTTAACTTGATTAAAGGCCCATTCGATGCCTCAAGTCCATTCTGGAAAAGTGTTTTGTTGTATTAATGTCTGAATATTGATAAAGGAATATGTATGTGAGCTCCTGTTGTCTTTTCCAGATATGCCTCTGTAGGCATCAGGCAGTGGTGGAATGTAACTAAGTACATTTACTCAAGTACCGTACTTAGGTACAAATTTGAGGTACTTTACTTGAGTATTTTCGTTTCATTGCACTTTATACTTCTACTCCACTGCATCTCAGCGGGAATGTTGTACTTTTTACTTCACTACATTTACCTGAGAACTTTATTTACTGGTTACTTTACAAATGAGGATTTTCGCGCACACAAAACGTATGAAATGGACACGTACAGCTGAAACAATTAGGCGATTAATCGACGGACAGATGATCAATGGGCAACAATTTTGCTAATCGTTTTAAGTCATTTTTAATGCAAAAACATTTCATGGTCCCAGCTTCTCAAGTGTGAGGATTTGCTGCTTTTCCTTTTAATCATTTTAACGAGTCAAATGTGTTTTAAATCATTTATAATTTTGTACTAAAGGTGTCACTTTGGGCTCTGGGGAATTGTGACGGCATTATATATAATAATATATAATATGTAATATAAGATAGCATCAAATCAGTCACATGGGACATATTTCTGCATGTAGGCTACTAATACTTTAAGTATATTTCCTGATTATAGGCTACTTTTACTGCAGGAGTGTGGTATTAGTACTTTTACTTTAGGAAAGGATCTGAATACTTCTTCCATCACTGGCATCTTGAAACCCATGAGGACAAACTCCTTTGTGCCTCGTGATTGATGTGACTCTCTCTGTTTCCTGACAGCGATCCAGCCTGCGCCTTACCCCTTCTTGCTCCCGTGCTGCCTCCCTAAGCCCATCCCGGCGCCCCGGGCTCTCCACGGCCAGTCCCCCTTCATCTCCGCCCCGCCACGTCCGGGGGCCAACCTGAGGGGGCTGAGGGAGTCGGGCCTCCCATCTCTCGCCTCGGCCCTCCACGTCAGCGCTAACAGCTGGCCGCACAAGAGCCCCGCAGGGTGGGACCTGAACCACGTCAGTCGAAGCCTGCTCGGCGGAGTGAAGCCGACTGAGGCCCGAGGAGAGGAGAGGAGAGCGGGGAACGCCGCACAGATGGGGGAGAGAGAATGAAGAAGAGGAGCATACTACGACAGATGGACTGCTTTCCCTCCTCAAATCTCTCAAATACACACGCTTTTTGTGGGTTGTTTTTTTTAGCTCATGGTACATTAGTTTATTATTAACAACCTGTGATACACAGACTCTGTATTTATTGAGCTGGACCATGATGTGTGTATTTTTGATGGAAATATTGAAGCTGCTTTTCTTCTGTCAGCACTTCACGCCACAGTAAGGGAATTGCACTTGTAAACAATTAAAAGCATTGCACTTGTGTTCGAGTGAATAAAACAGTGCACTCAACTTACATTATTCAGCTGGTTGTCTTGCATTCGCCCTGCTTCTTCGGGCTTCGTGAAAATAAATAAGAGCTGCATAAATTATGCATTCAAACAGACACTGAAAGTTTCATGAAAGCCAGCCTCCGTGTCTTCGCAGCATCAGGACCAGACGCGTGTGTCTGCAGTTACTTCCCCGACACAGCAGGGGGCAGTGCCATCTTTGGCATGCCGCAAACCTTTCACAACACGGCTTTTCCCGGGAGAGAGTCGGAGCTGAGATGTGTGAAAATATAAAGAAGTGCCACTCTGTTCCTAAATCCAAATCAGTTTACAGGGAAAACGTGCAAGATAGGGTTTTTAAAAACAAAAACAAAAAACATCTTCAACTGTATATAACTAGCCTACATTCTTAATACTAGTAGGCCTATGTTATCTTCCTATATTGCAAACAATATCAAAGAAAACCAAACATAATTAACTTATATTTACTTGCTGTTTACACGGGTGAATCACGCTGTTGCGTCGCATTTAAGACTGTTAGTCGGGGCCAACGTGTTTACCTGTCCCCCTCAAACAGAACCGCGCAAGTTTGCAGACTTGTTGAAAAAAAAGGTTCAGATTTTATCTAACGAGTGACTCCGCTTTTTGCTTTCGACGATCTTTGGCTGAGATGTTATTTTGGCGCCGTTCATACTGCAGCGCGGGAGTTGGTGTGTTTTTGTGTGTTGGTGCTGTGCTGTAATTCAGTTATTTGTCTTAACTTCGCACCAGGTGAAGGAGTAGTTTGAAGACAACATGCAGCGGAGCATCGCGTAAGTGCACAAAGTGGACAACCAGGAGCGGCTTGTGTTTAGCTCGCTCTGGGTAGTAGCGTTAGCTTGGTGACGCATCAGCTTAACTTCCCTAACGTTACTAGTTAAGTTTGGTGTGAGTTGCGTTAATAAGGGGC
Organism: Coreoperca whiteheadi; assembly: GCA_011952105.1. NCBI lineage: Eukaryota > Metazoa > Chordata > Actinopteri > Centrarchiformes > Sinipercidae > Coreoperca > Coreoperca whiteheadi. The sequence continues at coordinate 22,726,815 of CM022487.1, read as the reverse complement.
CTTAAAGTGCCCGCGGGCTAAAGCGTAAAGTTAGCATGCTGAATTTGAGTGTTAACAGCACTTCCTGCGAGTTAGCATTAGCACAAGGCAGCTCTGTTTTGGGGAGAGGGTTCGCTTTCGGCTCCCAAACAGCGGAGACACCAAGCGCGTGTCGGATAAATGTAATATGCTCCTCGTAACGTTACCGCGCGCGTGGGCTAAAACTTGTTTTGGCACGACGACAGGGGGGGGGGGGGTCAGGCTTTTATGAAAATACTGCACCGCCAGAGGCTTCCTATGACTGCCAAGTCGGCAATAAGTAGCGTTTAGGTTAACTGGCATAAAGATACTGCTTCAGTGACTGTGTTGCTTATTTTTACCACAACTGACAGCAAAGCACGCTCACGCGCATCAACCGCTAACCTGTCCTCTTCCGTCAGATCCTTTTTTCAGCCCAAGAGCAAAGACGAAGGCGCTCAGGAGAAAACGACAGAGGAACCAGTGAAAAAGTAAGGTTTTCTTTGCATTCACACAGAATGGGACGGAGAGATTGGGACATCATCATTGGACATTTCGAAATGAACCACATACACATACTTGAGATTTGACATTGTACATACAGCTACAGTATGTGCCACTTCTCATACATATCTGTGTACAACTTGTGACCCTTACTGTTAACCTTGTTTATGTGTTTGGCATTGTGTATGACATCTTTTTATTGATGTTTTTTATACTTGCACTGTTTCCTACTTTGAGCCGCAACTGCTGCACAACAACTTCCCTCGGGACAAATAAAGTCCCGTCTCATCTTAGATGTACAGAACTCTGTCCTGTAAGGACACCGGTTCCCATCAGATGAGGGTCTGGGAGGAATTAATGACCGTTTGCGTTGAGTTTGTAGCAGTTCGCACTTACACGTTTGAAAAACAGATACAGATCTCCCCTCTTGACTGAACCCATTGATTATGCTACTGTTTTGTTTATATTTACAGGTTAGGCAGTTTGATTAATTGATACATTTGCCAAACTTTTCTTGGAAGGAACATGCCAATTATTACATTACAAGTGTCCTATCAGCAAAATAACGGATGTGTCAGTGTCTATATAAATACTTTAAAATGAGTTTGTACCAAGACAGAAATACAAATTTAGATTAGCCAATCTGGGTCAGAAGAATATTAGCTGAGACATCAGTAAACCGTATCAGTGCAACAGCTTATTTTCAAACATGTTTTTGTGTTGAAGCTCCACCGACTATGGCAGTTATCTTTGAATCGCTCTGAATTATAGATCTCTGTTGCTTAGCAAAACTTTTTGTGGCCGGTACTTATTATCAAAAGAGATGATAACTTTTGCTTCTCATGTCTGAGCTGCTTTGATGATAGCGTTCATTATCGCTAGACTGCATTATCTCTAAAGAATGTCTTAAAACTCACTCTAATACACTTTTTTGACTTTAAGTAATGATCTTTTCATCATTGCTTTGACCGCCTGTTGCCTTGATTTTATGTCTTCTATCGCTTTTGCAATTGGCTTTATCCTTGTTAAAATACTTAGTAGAGCACCTTGTGGCTGTGCTTTTGAACAGTACCACCATTAATGAGGCCGTATCGTCATTTGTTTGAAGTACATGGTGTCTTAACTGTGCGCCTGTGCTCGTGTCCAGACCTGCCAAAAGCCCTCTCAAGGTGCAGAACGGTGTCCAGAAGCCTGATTCACCCATCAAGAAGGCTGCCAAACGCAGCCGTCAGATCCTGGACAGCGACGATGACGAGGCACCGGCCGTTAAGGAGCAAGTCGCTACCAAGGGACAAGGGGACAAAGACGCTCTTGGTGAAACAGAAAAGGTAAAAGGCACCTCACGCTTCCTGAAGCGGACGTCAGAGTCTCTTTGAATCGCTAAATTCAACAGCGACATTTGTGCAAAAACAAATGGACAGTTCCATGTGCTAAATCCACATCGTCACCTGCACAAGCCGAAATCAAATAAGACTGTTAGAGCTCCTGTAGGTGTTTCAGTGCCTATTGTTTAATTACTGGAGGGAAAAACACTGCTGTACAAAGAAACAATAATTGTATGGTGAATCACCATGCCGAATGCATTTGTCAATAGGCCACATAATGAAAAGACCTGATTATCAGCTTTGGCGGTCGCTCAACCACCTGTTGTTTGATCAACACGTCTCTCAACCGCCCCATTTATTTTGTTTGTAATATGTCAGAAATGATTCATTATTTGCTCATTGAGGGGAGAGATTGTGACGGATACATGATGTTTGTCAGTATGAGCCACCCTGCATCACATGGTTACAATTATTAATCTTTTTTTGTGACTAGGTACTAAAATTATGTACTGTTGGCCACAGAGCAGCTCCACCAGAGATAAATGTAGGGCAGCAACTAGTGATTATTCCCAGCAGTGATTCATCATTTTGTTGTTTTTTGGATCACTTGTTGATCACTTGGTCTGTAAAATGTAAAACACAATGTGAAAAATTCCAATCACAAGTTGAGGTCTTAATGGATCCATTATTGCCCGGGTCTGGTCCGCCCTCAGGTTTTAGAAATAGAGGAGACTTGAAAGGCCTAATCGCACATTTCCAGATCCAAGCAGAGAGACTGTAAATAAACAATCGATTGTCTGAGTTTTTGTCGATTACTTCTCTGACAGTTGATTAACCAGCTAATCATTTGAGCAGATTAGAAATCATGATGTCTGCCACAACAGGGTTCCCATGGTCCCTATAAAGCCTTTAAAGGCATTGCATTAATCAATCTTAAAAATAAGCCCTTAATTGGCATTAAACATTCTAAGACATTGGATGTAGGATTTTATTAATCTTGTGATGTTTCATTGTAAAATCTCAAAATAATTATCAACATAATAATAAATAGGTGGCTGTGGCTTGGTGGCAGAGCGGTCGTCCACCAATCGGCTCAGTCCCAGCTTCCCACCAACCATGTGTCGAAGTATCCTTGAGCAAGATACTGAACCCCAAAATTTGCTCCTGAAGCTGCGCCTTCGGTATGTGAGTGTGTAAGTCGCTTTGGATAAAAGCGTCTGCTAAATGACTAAATGTAAATGTAACATCTATTTAAAAGATGTTTAAAAGAGTGCTTCTCGCATTAACTTCACGCAGATCAGGATAGCGGAAAATAACAATACTCATATTTAGTTTCTGGTCGGGATGCTCTGTGCAGAGGATCCCCCGTCTGCTAGTGAGCTGTCACTGTACTCTGGACGACATGGGGAGGTGCAAATTCAGTGAAAAATTGGCATTTTTACCAAAATTTCGCTGCACGGCTGAAATCAGTGCAGTGCACACGAGCCTCGTGTGTTTTTATGCAAAATGTTTTTCAAACTCTGAATCAAAGCAGTGGAATGGACTCAGAGTGAGAAGCACAAAATCGGCAAGAAAACCCGCCAACAAACGCCAGTTTATTTCCCAGTTCTGTTTTACCCTCCTCTCTGCCACGCCCCCACCCCCATCTCTGATACCAGCGCCAGGGTCAGCGGCAACAGCTCTCCGAACAACACTCAGGTGTTCGCCCACACGGAAAGCAGAGGTACTGTGGGGTCTGAACACGGCGACAAAACACCAATCGTACAAGTTAAATGAAGGATTTTCTGGACTCCGAAATTGCCCACACATTTCCGGCAGGATGGCCAGGTTGTTACAGATGCTAACAAGGACATTTTTCAACATTTAAAGTAGATCATCTAACAGGACCAATACAATAAACATTAATAAATGTATAAATGTTACAATTCAAAAAAAATTCGGGCAAAATTGTCCCTAACCCTAAGTAATTGATGCCTGTTCATGTTTTGGTTTTCCCTTCAATGTTGGTTATTGGAAAATTGGTCTTAAATTTCATCCCAACTGGCATTTAAAAAAAAGTCTTAAATCTAACTTAACTTAAGCTGTAGGAACCCTGCACGACTTCACCTACTGTTGCAGGCAGACCCGACACCTACTTTCACGTCTCAAGGAGCAGGGATATAGTCTGAATAATGCTACCACTTGGAGTGGCAGGAGCTGGGCGACTTATCCAGTACCTTTAGCTGTATTTTGGCTTCTTTACTTAATCTGTAGCTAGTTCTTTTGATCTCTATTGTAGCATGTGGCGTTCAGGACTTACAACATACCCAGGCTGGTGGGAGAAGTGTCCTATGCAAGTTGGCCTTTTTCTAGCTGGTAGTTTTATTGGTTATTGTGAAAATAAATATACTACTAATAAGATCAGCATCACTACAGTTTGTAATCATATTTGTATACATAGGGTATACACTACTATTCAAAACTGCTATATTGATGTTTTTCTCCTTTCCCTCAATAATTGCCATTTTAACATTTAAAAACACTATAATTCAGACATCGTGAATTCTTTACCTTTGAAATAGTTTTGACCCCAAAAGAATAATAAAATGATTAAAACTTCAGTTTAGTTGCCGTATTGTATGACAGGGGAGAATATAGTTGTAAATGTTTTGGAACTCGTGTTTCTTGGGGCCCTCTGCAGTGTACTCAGTGGTTAGATTAAAAAGCTTTAAACTGTGATTAGTCAGTCCACACGTCTGTTAATTCCAGCGTGTTAGAGGCATCATTGTGCACTTGACACTGAAAGAGGAACCTGTTCCTATTTAAGTCTGCACAGATTTTGATGCCAAACTTTCAATTTCTTTTACAAATGACTGCTGATTTCTTATATTCTTATTAAACTGTTGCTCAGAGGGATCTTTGTCTCTTTCAGCCCTTTCACTTGTCAGCCTGGTTGAACCATTGTACAACGTTTTGTTCTCCATGTATGAAACATTACGTTTTTTGCAGTCTTTCTACAACCTAAAAGCATGAAATATCGAGTATTCCTCTCAGCCATCTGACTGTACCGAATCAAGCTTTTGTGGCAGGTGATTCCAAACCTTTGAACGGTAGTGTATGTACTCCTGGTCGGGATTCAGTGGTGCAAAGAACGACTTTATTGTGAGACGGACCAACACGTTTCTGCTTGCGACCTTCATCTGGGTCATCCTCATCAGGGATGCTGGAGTTATGACCCCCAAAGCACGAGCTCCATGTACATTACCTACCGTTTGTCGCAGTGCTCAGGCGCTGCTGCATAGTTATTAATGGGTTATAGATGGGGATTGTGGACATTTTAGTTCGTGCAAGAACAGCCCTACAACAAAGATTAATTGGGAATATCGAGACATTTCATGCGCAGTACAGACCACAACACTGGCTTTTAGAAGTGGTTGCCAGCCCTGCCTCCTCTGATATATTTATTTATTTGTCTTCTAGCAGCCCACTCTAAACGATGCGCTTCAATGAACACCAAACTTGTTTCCTCACTGATGGAGGAGTGTGTCATTCAGGGTTTGCAGTATTGTTTTCCAACACTTCCTAAAATTCTGAGATACTTTGCGTCATAGATTTTGAAGTTTCTGCTTTTCTGTATTTTGTTTTCAGATGAAATATGTTAACAGGTCATTGTTTGGCTTTTTTAAGTGCAGAAAGTGCCTTGGCAGAAGATGCCAGATTGAGGATGAGTGATACAAATCGTCCCCAGCAGTCCAGATCATATTGTTTTGGACAGCTGGACAACTGCTACTGTCAGTTCCTGCATTTTCAATATCAGCTGTAGATGGTAATAGTCAAGATGTTGATGTAATTTAAAAAAAGAAATCCCCTCCAATCAGAACCACAATCTGCCGTAATTGTATCCATTAAAGCTTTTGTTTATGCTGCTCTCGTTTATAATGATCACCAATACCAACACTGCTTGTCTTTTTCAGAATGATGTGTTTAAGGCCATTCCCACGCCCTTGTCTCCTCCACCTGCCCCAGCTACACCAGTAACCCCTGTCACTCCAGCCACGCCGGCCTCTTCTGCTTCACCTGGGACCCCCAGCACCCCAAATTCCACCTCCCCCTCTGGGATTGTTAAACGCAAGACCGGTCAGTAGCTCATCAGATTTGGTCTATTCTGTCATTATTTGTTTTTCCTTTTTTTTTTACTCCAGACTCTAAATCTGTGGTTCTCATGTTTTTCTCCAAAGTTGCAGCATTTTTGAACCCTGACACCAGCCGAAGATTTATAGTTTTTCTGCCTCAAGCTATTTTACTTGATTACTTGTTAGCAGGAGCCTAATGGCTCCAAATAGTCATTATTTCACAATGAGGGAAAAACAAGACATTTATCACAAACTGAATGCATGAGAAGTTTGTTCACCAGAAGCAGCTAAGTACACTTTCCACACTCTTGTTTCATTTATCTCTCGACTCTCTGGACGGGTCTCAACCCTCAGAGTGACAACCAGTAGACAAGATTGTGTAGCATTATGTCATTTATCTCATCTGATGAACCACGAGTACACAGTCTTTGAGTCTATATCATTATTTTTCTGCGTGCATTTGCATTGTGATGATAATATTATGTTGCACTGTCCTGCGACGTATCGTTTCTGCTGACTGGGCCTTAATGGAACCAGCAGAGCAAGGCGTCTTATTATCGTAGCTGATTGTCAATGTGTTTATGGTTCCTTTTTGTTTTGCAGGCTTTGGTAACTTTCTTTAAAAAAAACAAAAAAAAAAACAAGCATGAACATGTGTAGTGATTATTATTTTATTGCTGCAGTCTGTACATGAAAGCTTGAACATTTCACACATGCAAGATAAGAGGGAAAGAAAGCTGCAGCTTCCGTTTTTCTGCCATACGTGTTCATTATCTGTAAATTCTACATGAGATGTGTGTTAACTATCTGCATTCAACATAAAATAGAATGGCCAAGTGACTTTTAAGTGGAGCTTTGTACTTGCTGTGTTTTTCATGTCACACCAGAAATGTAGGATTTTTAATAGAGAATTTAAGCTACTTAGAGCTACACAGTTTTCTAGCATCACAGCCTTTTTTCTTTTTTTTTTTTGGGAAGCACCTCCTTTCTCACTTCGTTTCCTTCATCCTACTTTTGCAGCAGGAAAGCGGCTCATTCTCTTTTCATCATCCCATTCTCTTTGTGTTTGATGACTGCAGTATTTGCTTTCAGCAGTGGTGCGTTTCCACAATAAGCGCCCTGCCACCATCACCACTGGAGAAAACATCACATTAAAGTAGCGCTCTAATTTGACCAGAAATTGCATTCTTAATGTCCTTGGTTAATGCGTTCATTATAATATCTAGAAGAAAAACATCAGCAGTACTACCTCTGCTAGAACCCTAACATGGACCAAAACAGAGGCGGATGTGGAACCAAAACCAAAATTACCCTCGAGCACCACTGCTGCATAAAATTACAGAGGAAATTACACTGGAAGCCTAAGCTGCTGTGCTGCATAATATCTTTCAGGATGGAATTAGTGTTTTCATTAGCAAAGTACGTATCTATGATTCTCTTTTTTTCGTTGCCCTACATCTGCAGTAAGAGAGCAGACTCGTCCTGTTTTCATCTCCACATTCTCTTTCTGTTTGATCATGGCATGATTTCAGTTGGGATGCCTCTCACTACTTCTTTTTCTCCTCCTTCTTTAATTTAATGCCTGCCCTGACGTGTGCAGCGAGGAAGATGTTCCCCAAGAGGAAGCTTGATGAGAGCAGGAGCGGCAGTGAGAGTCCGAAAGAGGAGGCCAACGAGGAGCAGGGTCAGCAAAACAAACGACCCCGTGTGGAGAGCAGTGGCAGCAGCGCAGGTACGCCTTCACCTCTGCTATGAGTCTGATAACTGCAGAGAGCTGGAAAGTCTTAACTGGACACTTTCTTTGATTATCGAAGTTGCGCAAAACACTTTGGATACATGGGGGGAAAAAACTAAACGCATCACATTTAGTAAAAGTTTAGTAAATATTTTATTAACAACAATTATTTATGATTATAAATCAGTAAGAGTTACAAAATCAATGAAAATAATCATTTTTTTGTTTTTGCCTTAGTTTTGTGGAACCAGAAGCTACCATTTTTGAACGAGGGGAGGGGAGCTGGGGAGGGACACGCGTTGCTACGCCACTATCATGATTGACAGGTCGCTGTGGTACCAAAAGGAAGCCACGCCCTAAAGCATACACTGCTTTATCGTCTATTTTACTCTAAATGGGACCATAATTTACAAAATGAACATCATGCTGTATTGCAGAAGACTTCAGACTAGCGATTGAGGCCATAAACTCATTAGGAAAATGTTTACTGAGGTAATAAATCAAGTGAGAAGTAGGGTAATTTTCTCAGACACTTCTATACAATCTGTCTGGCCATTAGAAAGAATGCAGGTTCCGCATTGGCTTTACTTTTTAGACCCGGAGGTTCCTGCTTACCGTGTAGTGACGATGCCGTAAGCCTGCAAATAAAGAGAGTGAAACCCAAGCAAAAATAGCCTTAAAAATTCAGTTCTCATCAGTCATTGCTTGCAATTATAATCAAAGTTTAATCTTTCTATTAAGATGCCACTACAAGTTATGTCTACAATTTTACATGATGTCTTATTCAGGGCAAAATTACAGAAAGTAATGTAATGTAAAGTGTGTAAAACCAGGCTGCAACTTTTTTTTTTTCTCCCCTGCAAAATTACTGCGTTTTCCCACAGTTAGCACCTCTAAACCTGGAATTTCTATGTTTTCTTCCAAGCAGCATGAGCACCTACAGCAGCACAGCAGACAGGGAAATGGTCCCTCTCTTTTCTAAAATTGGCTAGTAAAGTACCAAAAGTGACTTGTGGATTCCAGTCCACCTGTTATTTTAACTTGTGGATGAGAAAATTAAAGTTTCATGTCTGGCTCCTCACTCAGCCAGTGTCATGACCCAGGCTCTGTCTGCTGGGACTCGGTGCTACAAGTTTGTCAATAGTAATTTCTTCCTAACCTCTCTCGAGTGAAAAGGAGACCTCCAAAAATATAACCTGCAGCATTTATTGAAGAAGGCTGTTATGTTGAAAACCATCTTCAAACAGATGGACTCACAAAAATCTGGGTCGCCCTCGGTAAACCTGCTGGCATTTATCATTTCAATGACTCCTCTTCCTTTTTGTCTGACCCTGTGTAGGAAACACCAGTGAACCCATGGAGGAGGGAGCAAAGGAAGAAACGGTTGAAAAGGCAGTGGCCGAGGCTAACCGCCCAGATGAGGAGGTGCAGAACAACAAGAAAGAGGAAGGAGAGAAGGCCAAGGAGGAGGAGCGGGTGGAGAGAAAGAGCTCTGATGAGAAAGAAAAGAAAGCTGAGGGGGCGGTAAAGAAAAATGAGGCAAAGGAGAAGACAGATGATGAGAAAGGGCCCGCTGTTGCCAAGAAGGAGGCGGTTGAAAAGGACATGCAAGAGGGAGAAGAGAGCCCAAAAAGTCAAACGGTGAAAAAGCAGAAAGAAGCAAAAGAGCAGAAAGATAAGGAGCTGCCCAAGAAAGCCCCCATCAGCAGTTTCTTTGGTGAGGAGGAATTTGCATAGCTCTGTGCTTGCACAAAAAAAGAAAAGTGTCCGGAAATGTGCTATGCTTTTATCAGTTAGGAAAGACAGCAAAATATTGCTCTGCCCCAACCCTTGCTCTCTGCTCACCTTCAGTTTTATTTGTGTCTTTTTTCAATAGCGCCAAGAAAAGCTGCAGTGAAGACAGAGAAACCAGAGAAGAATGAAGGCCAGAAAAAGACAAGTGCAGAGAGGAAGACTTCAGCGGAGGAGAGCGAAGACACGAAAGGGTAAGGCAAAGCACAACAGGAAGTTACAGACAGGCCAGATGCCCGTTTGTGTTCTCGTCTGCATGTCGGTCTTACCTGCCCGAGCCTGAACTCGTCCACGTGTAGAGCTTTTTGGCCGACCTTGACCCCTGACCCCTTCGGTAAAGTACATGCATGCTTGTGGCAGAGGGAGCTGAAGTAGGCCTGCTATTGACACATTTTCATTATTGATTACCCTATGTTACTTGATTACTTCCACCAGGTGACGTTACGTTTTTGATCCAGTTTGTTTGTTATGTGCCTTTTTTAAATTAGTCTTTTACACTGTGTTAACTCAGCGTTTTAATCAGCCTTTCTGCATGGCCAAAACATACGACTTCTATGCTCACACTGAACGTTAACACTGAACTCGATTGGTTGTGTCCATTGACAATTCCAGTAACACTGAATTTTGCCCGCATATACAAAAATGTTGACAAAACCAGAAAGGCAGCATTACTTTAGTCAATTCTACCGAAAGAGACTACTGAGCCGTAGGTGGCTGGCTGCAAATAGAATCGACTGTCTGTCTTGCAGAGAAATTAAGTTTTATTTATGTCACAGTCAAGCATATAGTTTTAGCCACAACACTTGAAATTTTACTGCAATAATATTGAAGTAGTCAGACGGTCAATTACGTGTTGCGACCCCCTCTCAAACTGAACATTAAACTACAGCCAATCTAGCAGAAATACCCGATGCTAAAATAGTTCAACCACTGAACAAATACAGGTTTAAAATCGGTCTTAATCCGTACAATGTCAGCCGTTTATCGGAGTATGTCGGAAACGTTATCAGCAAATTTCAGTTCAGTTTTGTTTAAAGGTTACCGTTGGGCCAAAGAACAACCATCAATCATTTCTTCTGAATTCAGGAAGTCTTTCTTGATACTTTATTATAAGGCAAAGTGTCCATTTGTCATATTTTCTGCTGTTACTTGTATGGGGGACAAAATTGCCCCGTATTAAAAGAATGTCTATCACTATGTGAATTTGGATGCAAATCAAAATCTTAACACTTTTTGTTATTTAAAAAAAGAAGGGAGATGATGTACCCTCAGCTGAGGCATGCACTCTCTTGTGCTATACGCAAATCAATTGCTGTATTCGTTATTATTATTATTATTATTATTATTATTACTATACCGTCACATTATGTGAGTCTGTCTTACGTAAAGCAGTGCTTTTAAATAAGTCAGTAGCAGCAGCAGCAGGGTATTACTGCCTTGAGTTCATGTTAACTATTCCAGCCACAAACTATTTTTAGCTCTAGAAGTAAGGAAATGCATTTTTCATCCTCCTAACTATATATTTTTTATCACTGCCTTGTGTGCGACAGTGTAGATGTGGTTGCATTGCGTACAAAAGAATTCAGCCAATGATATTTAGTTTGACTCTAGTTTTTTGCACCTTGTGTGCGGAAAGGAAACACTTGCAACTTTTTAACCATCCTAATCGGTGTTTTTAGCCAGAATAAATTATTATATAACATTGCCGACGTGGGATACACTCTTCTATTAAATATGTTGAACTTTTTCTTAATAAGTACTGGTATTTTTCTTTCGAGATGAACTTTGCTGTAGTTCAACTTCTTTCAGTGTGAAGTAACCAGTGAAGCCTTCAAAATATCTTCCAAAACACTCATTACATTTCAAAGTATCTCATTGTTATGATAATAGTGTGCATGACTTTCTGTCTACAAAGAGGTGTGAGTTGGCGTCAGTGCCTGGAACAGCTGTCACCATCATTTAGTTAGACTTTCACTTTGCTCATTTTCTGTTTGTGTTCTTCCTCAGGGAGTCAACGCCAGGACAAACAGACTACAATCCATCCAGGGCCAACTACCATCCTGTGGACCACGCCTGCTGGAAGCAGGGCCAAAAGTAAGTCCAGACCACTTTTACTCAGCCTACGCGCCTCCTATCTCAACGACCGTATGCACAAATGGGAACCCAACGTTTGCCTAACCTATGGTTCACAGTGGCTGTTTGTGCTATATTGTGGACTGTGATGGACATTTGGGGAAGTCAGGGAGTATCTCAGGATGTTAAGAAGAGGTTACTTTACTGGAATGTTCCATTATTTTTTTTTTTTAACATATTTCTAGGGCTGCCAATGACAATTAATCTGGAACTAGACAATGTTTGTCATTTTTCCTAAAAAAATAATAGTAATTACCTAAACAATCAGTTATCAAAATAGTTGCCAATTCATTTTCTCTCCATTGACTAATCAGTTATAATTGTTTCATTTCTACTCATGTCGCATATTGTTTTATTTCCTATCCTGGACAGAAGAATGTGATCGTAATGTAGATACAGAGATCATAGACCGTTACGCCAACAGGATGCCCCATGGTTGATTATCATGAATTGTGCCAATTTATCTGATTACAGAGTTTGTGTGGACAGGAACTATTGTTGCATGTCATCACCATCTTTTTCTCTGCCAAAATTAGTTTTCAATCTTTATTTCTGACAATCAAATAAAGGCAAAAATGCCCAAAACTAATGTATCCCGAAACAGCAGTGACAACAATTGTTATTGTATTGTGTTTAATTTTCTCCCCTCTAAGCCAAACCGTAGTGGAAACTGTTGCAGTTAACCAGATACTATAGGCAGACCCGACAGAAACGAGCCTGTTTTTCTCTGTGCAACCTTCCAGAGTCAAACGTTAAGAAGCTCAGAGGAAATAAAACTTTCAAACCAGGAAAGCGCTTTGACTTGGTAATGGAAAGTCATGGAAAAATCATAGGATTTTACATGAAGGCCATGCTGCTTAGACTCAACTGCTGTGTACAGTCATGTTTTGTGTGCGTTTTGACCTGCTTCGAGTACCAGATGAGTGGAGTTTACTGCTTCTAGACAGTTAAAGCTACATGTCAGGCACAGAAAAGTCACTGAATTGACTTTTGAAAGCTTCCCTGAAACTGAATAAACATTTTGGCTCTCAGATTATCTCATATTGCAAACATCTGCTACTCCAAAGAGAGAGAAATAAATCCAATCATCATTTGATTTATTTCTAAGACTGTAGTCTTCTGAATATTTAAAGTGCATTTATATCCCATGATTCCACCTCAGCCAAAGCCCTACAGAAAATTCTCTTTTGTCCTAAAAAACACAAACTCTTCTGCTGTTTGTTCCTCCCCACCCCGGTAGGGAACATAATAGATTTTTGTTGCATATCAAACGTCATAGTAAGGAGACAATATTCCCACCATGGCAGCTCCGACCTTTTTCCTCCCCGCTGTTGCTTTCATGGAGTTTTGATAACCCAGAATCAAAGCTCATTCCACCGTTGCACTAATTGCTTGTTGCTCTGAACAGCTGAGTTAGCTAAACGCTGTGAATGTAAAAATCTGTCCGTGTGGATGCTTCGCCTGCTAACTACATGTTCATCACTCTCCAGAGTGCCGTACTTGGCTGTGGCTCGCACCTTTGAGAAGATTGAAGAGGACTCTGGCAGGTAAGAGCTCCATATGGAGGAAAAGGTGTTTGTTTTTATTTTCCGAATGAGGTAAACACCATTTGGGAGAAAGCGATTGCTACTCTGTTCAAAGGATATAGTATAAGCATTTTTACAAAATTACCACTCAAGCTTCCTGCTGGGAATTTCTGGAATATAATTAGAGAAGTGTGTTCCAGCCAGGGAAAGTGAGGAAATTGGATTAATTTTCTGCGGAGGGCAGGGAACATGAAGACATTTTACAATTAGGTCACTTTCTAGGAATGCTCAAGAATGTTTTATTTTTTTTTTTTAACAACTTTCTTCATACTTGGTGTTCATTTAATGGTGGTTTTCAGCTTTTATTTTCTGCAGCTTTCTTGGAAACTTGGCTGATGACTTATTTTAAAACTCTTGAGCTAAAAAATGGCTAGAAAACAGGAAATGCAGTTTTGGGTGACTGACATGCATGGGTTCTTAGCTTTAGGAATCCAGGTCATACATTTTAAAGGGTGATTTGTAGCTTAAGTCTCTTGCCAGCAAATTGAAAACACCTTCACAGACTTGCTTTTTATCTTTTGAGGGTATTGAATGACAAACATCCCATTGATGACTTGTATTTTTCCCACCCACTACAATTGATGTATAGCGTTTCATAAATGAACTGTTCATCTGCCTCCATAGCTTCCATTTCCGATTAAAACCTCCAGACAAATCTCATTTCCCGCCTCCCAGAATTTACAGGATGGTTTTAAAATTCGTTTAACTCGCCCTCCTTGTCTCAAAGCAATCCCGTTGTCATTTCCTAGACTGAGAAACATTGAGACGCTGTCGAACCTGTTTCGCTCCGTGCTGCTGCTCTCTCCAGGTAAATGGTATTTTATCTCTCCCATAATGCATGCTGATGTAGCTACACAGGCAGCTGGCTGCCAGCCACTCTATCAAGGATATGATGATGAAGCCAGGTTGCACATAAAAGTGGGAGGATGAGTCAGTTCATTGATGTGTGTGTGTGTGCTTTTGTTGGTGCGTATGAGCATGTACCTGTGGGATGCCGATGAGGTGTGTGTATCTGAGCCTCTGCTTTTTTGGCTGGTGTTGATTGGGAGTGTATGTAGCCATGTTTTGTGTGTGAGAGAGCATGAGTGTATCTTTTAATGTATTTGGTTGTGTCTGTCCATATGTTCTTGTTGTTGTGTGTCTGTGTGTTATTGGTGCTGTCTCAGAGTTTGTTGTTCCTCTGTGTGTGGGATCGTTTTTTTTTTTGTTTTTTTTAACCTATTGGGGACCTTTTCTAGTATAAACACTGACCGGGTCGGGAACAGCAGTCTTCATGGGGACCAAAGCCCGGTTCTAATGAAGCTAAACGTCCTTTCTGAGGTCCTGGTTAAGGTTAGGTGTAAGGTGTAAATTGAGGTTAGGTTAAGATTAGGGTTAGGCATGAATTGGTTACGGTTTGGGTTTGGCTGTCAAAATGAATGGAAGTCAATGTAATGTCCTAACAAGGATTGATTCGCAAACGTGTGTGGTGTTGTTTTCATTTGTGTGTCTGTGCTTCTCTTTGTAGGCCTGTACTTCTTATGTCTGTGGGTTTCTGTTTGCATCTGTGCATGCTTATGTGTTCTGTGTAAGAAGAGTGTGTGTGTGTGTGTGTGTTGTATTTACAGATGACCTGCTGTGCTGTGTGTACCTGTGTTTGAACCAGCTGGGTCCTGCCCACCTGGGCATGGAGCTCGGCGTTGGAGAGACAGTGCTGATGAAAGCTGTTGCTCAAGCAACTGGTAATAAGCGCACACGCACAAACATTCTGTTGCACCCAAACACAGCCTAACTGCTAATGCCACCCATCCTTGCTCATCAGCCTGCGAGGCGACTGCTATTTACCGTCTCGCTGTTGTTTCCAGGGCGACAATTGGACAAAATCAAGGCAGAGGCGCAGGAGAAAGGAGATCTGGGCCTTGTGGCCGAGAGTTCCCGTAGCAACCAGCGCATGATGTTCCAACCGGCCAGTCTGACAGCAGGGGGTGTGTTCAGGAAATTGAAGGAAATCGCCAGCATGAGTGGGAACTCGGTGAGCCACGGAATAACATTTTCATTAGGGGAAAGCTGTCTTGGGCAAATATTATTTTCACTCTTATTTGCCTCCCAGTATTGGGGTCTGGGAGGGAAAAGAAAGGAAATGTTAATGTGATTGTTTTTCTAACATGGAATTATTAGTTTATTTGTCTACTTCAGATAGAAGAGGGTAATTTTTCAGCCTTTGAATAAGTCGTCACCTGGCTGGAGTCTCTCGAGCAATTAGTTCCTTTTTCATCCCTGTTGCTGCTGGGTCTTTTTTTTTTAGTTTTTTTTTTTTTTTTTTTTAAACTTTTGTTTTAACATGTAGTTTGTACTCGCTGGTGACCTCAGTCTTTTTGCATTCTGTCTCTTCTCGCTCTCCTTCTGTGAATCTCAATTTCCTCCCGGCTGCCTCAGGCCATGAATAAGAAAATCGACATCATCAAAGGCCTCTTTGTGGCATGCCGCTTTTCCGAAGCCCGCTACATAGTCAGGTAAAATAACTCTGCTGTGTGTGTGACCACAGGCGCACACACACACACACACACATAACAGCATCTATATAGACACACAGATACCACAGTTCCTTCTCAGCTACATGCTGAACATGCATTCAAGTTGTTTTCATGTGCAGCAGGTGCAAATGGGCTTCAACACTGACAGCTGTTGGTTTTGTGGTTTTGATTGACAGGTCCCTGGCTGGGAAGCTGAGGATAGGCCTGGCTGAGCAGAGTGTCCTATCAGCACTAAGCCAGGCTGTGTGCCTGACTCCCCCTGGACAAAGTAATCTTGAATTTTATAGGATAGGTTCACAATTTTTCAAGTCTATCTTATAACAATAGTCAGGTGCCCATGTGTACATTGGATCTGTTCATATTGGCCACTGAGAGATCTCTTCCTAAAGCAATTCCAATGTAAGTGATGGGGGACAAAGTCTGCAGTCCTTGTTTTGGGCAAAAATATATTCAAATGTTATCTGAAGTTATTATGAGGCTTCAACAATCTAAGTTTGGAAGCTACTCACTTGTCTAACTCCATTTTATTTTTAGCGCAGAATCCCTCTTTGTGTTACAATCCCTCCACCACAGCTCAGCTAGGCAACACTGTCCGGAAAAAACACAGAGGGATTTTTGTACTGAAAAGACTGTAATTTTGGAGGATATTCACTCAATTTGTCTAACCCAGACTGCTGAAACCTCATACTAGTTTCAGACAAAGTTTGAAATATATTTTTGCACGGATCGAGGACCGTGGAGTTTGTCCCAATCTCTGGAAAAGCTGGTGAATCCCCCAGTTTCCTTCTTTTCCTTTCGGCTGCTCCCTTTCAGGGGTTTAAAAATAATAATGTATTAATGAGATGCTTCCATACTTGTGGTATTATGGAATTATCCCTGATGAAATTTAAATAAAAACCCATTGAGAGGTCACACTTAAGGAGAGGAAATTTGGTGTTAGATCAAGTAATAATACGTCTTATTTATAGAACTCTTGTTAAAACAGTGTTAAAATATTCTTTGCAGTCATAAGAATAGTTATTAATGAAATTTGAAACCGTTACTGTATAAACCAAACCAATATATGACCAAATGTGTCCCTCCAAAACATTCAATGTCCTGGAAAAATGGAAATCCCGGTCAGATATTATCGGTGTTTAGATTAAAGATTTTAAGATTTAGATTAGAGATTAAAGCAACATTATACAAGAATTTGTATTTTTGCAGTTTAAGAGTGAAATGAACCCATACACCGTCGTAAATATGGACCGCTGTACACGTGCATTTATTATGATTACATTACTTATGATCAAAAAGAAGCGGGTCGACAACTTTACTAACACAGCCAAACATCAAGCAAGTGCAGCAACACAAGATATAGCAAACCAGCTAATATTTCTTACTAGTTCAACAGCAAGAAGGCATCGGTCTCGCAGCCTTTTATTTCACGAAGCTCTCGCCAACGACTGAAAAGCAGTCGGAGATTTGCTCTTGTTCGGCGGCCTCGGCGGTCTCTTTGCCTCTGCCACGATGTCGGTAGAGGCTGAGGAGCCCGGTTACATTGCCCGCTCGCCCAGCTCCGGTTCTGGAATGACACTGGCTCGTTTCCCCGTCAGCGTTCCCTGCTGGCTCCCCCCTCGCCCTGGGCCTGAAAACCTCCTCCTCTTGGCGGTCCAAAGCTCCTGTGCTTGTGGTGTAAACCTGGTGCTCGATTTATCGATAATTCTAAAGATTTCTTTTTATTACTCTGTTAATATAACAATTAATTTACCCAAAATAAATATCAAAAACATATATCATCAATATTTCAGGATTGAGTGCAGCCATACTTCATTGCGACGTGAAGTGCCTTATTTCGTGGACTTCACAGGCCATCAAGAAATTCAAGCTTCCGTAACCGCAGAGCGCTGCCATCACAGCAATGGCGTCTCTTTTCACCTGACATTATGACCAAAGCTTTAAACTTATCAGACCGATTTTGCCGGTAAACAAACAATACTGGATAACAGAAACCCTGATCTTCTCACCAATATGTTGCTAAATTCATGACTTGCTGGAGGAATTTTTCTCTCACCACCTGCCTTCAGCGCTGATCCGACCTGCTCTCACCAAATTAAATAAATGAATTCCTGACTTATTAGTATTTGTGGCTTACTTACGACTGGAGGTATGCTTTAATAAGAGTCAATTAGACCAGAGGCTCGGTGGGGAAATTTGCATTGATCTGTCTGGAAAAGGTTTTCTTAACACTTTTTTATTTATTTATTTAACCACCATTTAATCAGGCAGGTCAACTAAGAGCAAATTCTTTGTAGGGCTGAAGTGGATCATTACAATGAATAATTTATTCTAGTAAATTTAGTATTCAGTCATATTTTGAGAATATTATAATAATAATGTTGAACTGGATAACAAGATAGTTCATTTGGCTTTCAGTCTTAACCATTTTAACCACAGTTTGTCTGAAACTACATCTTTAGGTTGAGTTCATCCAGTATTGTAGAAAACACTGACGTGCAGCTGTATACAAGTAATTGCGCTGCTGTAAGTCTTTTATATTTCCTGGCCTTTGAAGTGCCTCTGAACTTTCATCCAACAAATATTCGGCCATACAAATGTTCAAACACTTACACGGATCTGTTAGAAATGCATTTTTTTCCTCCTTCCTTATAGGTTTCCCTCCCGCTGTGATCGACGCAGGGAAGGGGATGAGCACCGAGAGCAGGCGGGCCTGGATCGAAGAGAAGAGTCTCATTCTCAAACAGACTTACTGGTAACTGAAGCCTAAACAAACCACCTCGTTTCACTTTGCAGTCTCTCCTCGGCACCACTACAATGCCTCATCCCCCTTAAGCCCTGTCCCTCATTCTCCCTCAGTCATTCTGCTCACTTTCATTTTGGATGATATTGATTTTTGTCTTTGTTTTTCTTCCCAAACACCCTACCTCATCTCCCACTCACTCCCCACACTCTCCTGTCCAGCGAGATGCCCAATTACGACGTCCTTATCCCTGTTCTGCTAAAAGAGGGCATAGACCAGCTACCCAATCACTGCAAGCTCACTCCAGGTAAGCAGCCAATCGGAAGGTAGGAGGGCTAAAAGAGCCAAAACAGTGACTGGTGTGTGTTTATTGTTCTGTTCAGCGGAGGTGAGTCAGTTATTTTATTTGAGTCATTTATCACAGAAAGATAAGATACCACTAAACTAAGGATTAGCTCCCAATTACACTGTTGTCAAACTATTTGTGATAAGGAGCCTTGGCACCAAGGTGGGAAATTAATACCAGCCGCCACCTGAATGCTACTAAACTTGTTGGTCCGTTAGACAAATATAGCAGCAATTTTGGCAGGTAAGCAGTCGTTATTCAGAGGGCGGTTCTGTTCTGAAATGCAAGATAGTTAAAGGAGCTGGTGAATTTTTGGATAGCACCAGCCAGTTTGGACAAATTGTTACTGTCCTGTCATATCTGGCTTCGTGCCCTGTAAGCTGCAATTAAAGGAATTTGTTTGGTGTATTTAATTTTCTCACTCCTCTGCTTCTTTTGAAGCTAAACTTAGCAGCGCACCCCAAGGGGATGCGAGTGAGTCAGGGAACTTTCGTATTACGGCCAAATGAGAGTACAAACAGACCAGTTTCAACTGTGGTTTTGTCACAGAAACAGTTGTGGGTGTGATTCTCATGTGTCATGTGGGAATGCGTCATTGAAGTTAATTTCACAGCATCTTTTTTTTTTCTTTTTCTTTTTTGCAAATTGAGCTGAGATCTGTCTCGCTATGATAACCTGGAGGCCTGTTAGCGACAGCCTCGTCCCAACACGCACCAAAAAGTGGGAAATGAAGAAAACTCCTCCTGCTCTCAATTAGTTTCCCAACTTTTTATAATTCATGAAATGCATGACTATATATTTCTTTTTTTGTTTTGGTTGCTTTGGTGTCGCGCTGCTTTTAGCTGTATGCTTTCTCCAATTCTCTCACCACCTTTCTTCTCCAAGGTGTACCGCTGAGACCCATGTTGGCTCACCCAACCAAGGGTGTCGGCGAGGTGATGAAGAGGTTTGACGAGGCGGCGTTTACCTGCGAGTACAAATACGACGGAGAGCGTGCACAGGTGTGTGTTTTTGTGTGTGTGTGTTCATGTCGGTGGTGAAGTGACCGAGTGCAACTGTTTGTTTTTCTGGCATTTGGCAC
Organism: Coreoperca whiteheadi; assembly: GCA_011952105.1. Classification (NCBI taxonomy): domain Eukaryota; kingdom Metazoa; phylum Chordata; class Actinopteri; order Centrarchiformes; family Sinipercidae; genus Coreoperca; species Coreoperca whiteheadi. Next base: position 22,706,952 of record CM022487.1, on the reverse strand, counting down.
CCGAACATATGCCTGCTAAATTTTGTATGCATATACCTTTCGGCTGTGTTGTTTTGCGTATGAGGTATTGCTGTTCTGTGACTCTCGCTGTGTGCTCACTTGACTGTGTGCTCACATGCTTGGTGTTACAGTATGTGTTCCTGTTCTTTTAAGATAAACAGTAGTGCTGCTTTTGCCCTGGGCCTGTGGGCAGAGCGAGCTACTTCTGCCGTCGTGGACCAGAGAGAAGGATGAGGAGGGGTGGTGAGGGATGGAGAGGGGTGAGGAAAAGAGGCTAGAGACGGTGAAGGCGAGACACATAAAAGGGAGAGGGAGACGAACACGAAGGCACACAACGGGAGACAGCAGTGGGACTGAGGAAATTTTGAGAGAGAAACATAAAGAGACACAGCAAGAGAGAGATTGTGATGTAAACCCCTACAGCTGTATTGTTAATTTTGGACAGTCATGCCAATAAAGTGCCTTTGAACTGAGCTGAATTGAGAAGAAGAGAGACGAGCAGTGAGAGAGGAAGAGAGAGAGAGAGGATGGAGAACGAGACAAGCAAGCGAGCCCCATTATGTCCTCTTCCTTCTCTCACTCTCTCTCTAACTCTCTCTCTGGTCTCACTGCAGTGGACGTTACCTCGAACAGCCAGCAGAGGGACTCATGATACACCACACTGTTAACCACTCTGTGTGTGTGTGTGTGTGTGTGTGTGTGTGTGTGTGTGTGTGTGTGTCTTTCTGTTCAGATTTTGTGAATAGCCATAAGAAAGTGTGTATCTGCGTGTGTGGCATTTCATTAATCAGAATAACTGTGTATGTATTCATGGACGTGTGCGTCCCAACTAATCAGCCAAGTAAGCGTGTGTATTTCTTTCTGTTTTATGAGTTTATTTATCAAAGACGATGCTCATTGATCAATAGGAAAAATGAACTGTAAATGAGCAAACGTTTTTTTCAAAAGTGTTTTCCGTGGCCAAGTGTTAAAAACGTTTAACAAATACCAAACATTCTGTGGTTTCAGCTTCCCAAACGGGAGCATTTGTATAATGTGAAAGTGAACCGATTATCTTTGGGTTTTGAACTGTTGGTTGGACAGAACCGGAGTTCTGAAGGTGTCACCTTCACCTCTGGGAAATTCCAATTGTGAGAAATTGTGACTTTCACTATTTTGACATTGTATTGAACAAACAATAAATGGATTCATCTAGAAAACAATTAATTGTTAGTTGCAGCCCTACTATGCTGAGCACCCGCACACTCACCCTCTTTTTACTTACTGGGAAAGAAAACCGCAGAGTCCACCTTCGCCGCTAAGTGATCCTCAATGTTTCCAGCCTCACTTTAATTCAGAAAAACGTGTTTACATACAGAAACAGTCATTGTTGCTGTCAGGTGGGACAGTGAAGTCCTCACCAATTACCTATGTACCTCCGCAAGTCGTGAAAGACGGCATGCTTTGATTGGTCTCAGCAAGGATTTCTAACCTAATCTGACGGACGGTCACTGTGACCATCTCAAAAGACAAAACAGTTGTGTGGTCTGATCTTGGCGTATTGTGAACTGATAGTGAATTTGTTTTCACGTGTCCCTTGGTTAGTTGGCAGTCGTTCTTCCTTCAGTACATGCATTATTCACACATCCATCTATTAGACTTTATCATGAAGTCTGGGCTTTAACTTTTGTTTTTCTTTCTATTTCTTTTATTGTTTGTTTTTATTTCTCCTCACAGATTCACATTCTGGAGAGTGGTGAGGTTCGAATATTCAGCCGCAACCAGGAAGACAATACCAGCAAATACCCCGATATTATCTCTCGCATCCCCAAGGTAAAACACTTGAACACACAGAGCGCTGCAGCTCAGCCCCTGGGAGAGAGGAGAGTCGGCCTGAGCTGCGATTGTCAAATGAGGGCTTTTGCAGAGGTGCGGATAACAACTGCACGCATTTATCTCGCTCGCTCTGTCTTTCATTTTGACAGTTTTCCTCAACCTCTCTCTCATCCGTCTGGTTTCCATGTGCCCACTCTTCGTCTCAGCCTCCGTCTGTCTCAGTTTGAAACCCTGCTTCAAAGTTTATTTGTTCCTTTGCTGGTCCTTGCTCTTCCTTGTCCTCCTGTTTCCCTTCAGTCATCAAGAGCTACCACTGGCCATTAAATTTCTTTTTTCTTGAATTCAGAGAGGTGTTTACTAAGGATGGAAGTTTTAAACCAGCTTATCGAACTCCATCCGTCTAATAGATGTTAAAAACACTCGTTTAATAATAATAAATTGCAGCTGTAGGTGGGCTTGCCAAATTAGCGAGTTTCTGTTTGCATGGGGAGAGAGAAAGAGATCACCAGTACCTGAAGCTTTGGCAGTTGTCCCGGGGTTATCTGAGCACGCTCACTACCTCGCCGCCCGCTGAGTCTGTTTTTCTGCTTTATTTAGGAACTGCAATGATGTACCCAATAAAGCTGTATCAGTTTGCTCTTTCCACTCTCTCCTGTCTCGTTCGCTGTTGTTGTTTTCAAGACTTTGTCGAGTACACAGCCGCTATTGAAACATCAGTAATATTAAAAGAAATTCCCATCTGGTTTGCACTAATCCGGACAAGTTATTGAATCTAGGTTTTACTAATGGGTCCCTATGCTAGTTTATTAAGATGCACTTTATAACTTGAGTTTCTAAGAGGAAATAGGTGCACTTCTCCTGCACTGAATTTCACTTGGTATTCTGCTTCAGATGAAGAACTCCAATGTGTTTGTTTCTCAAAACAAGGCAGCACTCCAGTGGCTACAAAAAAGTGAAAGAATCACCTCGTGTCTTGATCATTTAGGTGAATTTTATTTTTAACCAAAAGACTGAAAAAATGGCTATGGTTTAAAGCAACCCGTGTTTTTCCATTTTTCTGCAATGCATGCAGTTTGCAAAAGTGCTGTTTTTTGTTTTTTTTTTCATTTTTCATCATACAATCTTTCCAACTTTACAGAAATGACACATCTCAGTATTTCATATAAAAATTTGCCGGTTTCCATCAGTCTGCATATGCACGACATCGCAGATATCAACAATCAGGTTTTGAATAAATTTTTGGGAAACGATGCATCTCACTGGAAGGTATTGTTTACCGTGTCAGGATTGTCATAAATTAACACTGAGAATGGGAGTGAGGAACCTGGTGACTATTTTGTCACTTTCAAAATTCAGTAAAGATGACAAGGAGAAGAAAAAGGTGCATGCTTCAACCGCAGGTTAAAGCCAAGCGACCAGCGTACAACTGGTTGTCATGGGGGTCCATGTAGGCCGTTTTGCTTTCATCTTTCCGCTGTGGCCTCACATCGGGGACAACGGCACTGACCCATGCAGTTGTGGTCCTGTTTGGAAGCATGGCTGCAGGGGGCCAACCTGGGACGATCTCCTCCCTCAAACCAGTTAGCGTCTTGCATAAAACCGATTGGCTCCGCTCGTGACTCATGCTCATGAGAAAGCACTGTTTTTATGAGTCTGTCAGCTCTCTGTTCTTTTGTAGCGTCTAACGGAGTCCGTGCTGTTTGGAGTTGTTCAGTTTCATTTCTATTCCTTTTCATAGAGATCATCCTTATTTGTTTGTTTACTGATTGCTTTTACAGCGCTATCAGAGCTGTATGAAAGTATTTATACTGCAAACTGAACATTTTCTGCTTCGCATTAAAAGTGGTGGGACACTCTAGTGACTCATCGGTCAGGGATTTTTGCTGTGTGTCGCTCCCGACATCTGTCTCCTCATTTCCTCTCTCTGCGGTCATCTTTCTAATAAAAGCATAAAAATGCCCCAAAAATACTAAAACGAGACCTCAGGGTTCACGATCAGATATGGAATGATTTGGCACCATTTGGTCAGGGGATGAGTTTTAAATATTGCCGGTAGGAATAGTAAAAGAAGAAACGGCCATTGTTAGATTTTAGAGATGCCCACGCTGGAGTTGGTGTGAACCAGCACACCTCCAACACATCAAGGTTAAAAAGCTTATTTTACCTTGACTTGCTGTCCTGTGGAAAACCAATGGCCCTTTGCCAGCATGACTTGAATGGTTGTGGTTGCTCAGCTCAGCTCAGCTCCCCCCACTATCGAGAAACGGCGTTAGGTCATGGCAGCACACGAAAAGTTTACTTTTCTGTGCTTCCCGCCCCTCCATTGTTCTTTCTCTCTCACACCTTCTGTCTCATCATTTCACATAACATCTGCCCTCTCATGTTTGTCTCACACTGATTTTTCATTTCCCTGTTTTTCGCTCCTTCCCTTTTTAGAACTTTAAAAGCTACATGGCTCTTTGTCTCTCACTCTCACCTTATTGCTCTCTCTGTCCACCTGTCGCTTTCTCATGTCGCTCGGTCTGATAATCTTTCTCTCCTTTCTTCTTTTCTTCATTACTTCTTGATGATGCCTGTCCGGGTCCCTCACTACTCGCTGCACTCTGCTCACCTTTCCTTCTCCTCTCTTCTCACTCTTGTCTCATTCATTCTTGTCTCTCTCTTCCTCTCATCTTTTTTCAGCGCTTTGATACGGTCTGTCTGCAATTTTACCTTTTTGGTGTGTCTCTGCCTCTCATACCCTTCCCCTCTCACCACTCCTCTCTCTCCCTCTACACTTCTTACATATTCTCCCGCTCTTTTTCTTCATTGCCTTGTCGATGCTCCTGACTCTCGTCTCACATTTTTTGTTTTTGCTTCCTCTTTATCCCCGTCTCTCTTCTCACCATTTGTCTTTCACACTCTTTTCCCACACATCTCCCTCCCTTTTAAAAACCTTTTCTTTTACTTTTTTGCTGTCTCTTGTCTCTTGCTGCTCTCCCTTCTCCTCATTCTGTCGGCACCCCTTCACCTGTATTTCTTGTAATTTAAAAAAAGAAAAACCTCTCTCCTTTGCTGTGTCGCCTTTCTTTCTCACCATTACCTTTGCCTAAAGTGTAAAAAAACAATTGAATGGAGTAAAAAAAGTTGGGTGTTTTATGCTTCATTTGCATGTTGTGAGAAAGACGCACCCATTTTAAGTGATGGCATAATGTGATTTAATTTGAGCTATACACAGTTTTCTATTGTTTATTGAATGCGTGCCTCTTAATTTAAGACATTTAATTTACCACGAGTGTGCTGTAAAAATAGACCAGTTGTCAGTTGTTTAAATGAAGCTTTCATCAAGAAAATCGATTGCTGGTTATTAACGCAACATGCAATTGATAAACAAACAAAAAAAATCGCTTAAATTTGCATCCTTAGTCCTGACATTATGTTGTCATGGCTGTGTGCGTCAACACATTCTAATGAACACAACAAATGAAGAATGCGTGAAACTTCACACTAACACACATTCCCTGCTTAGAGGAGATGGGCTGATTAGGTTTTACAGCACCTTGCTGCATTATTTTGCATATTAATGAGGGAAAACTCATTTTCCCGAAGATACCATAGTGCTTTAATGCTTCTAATGATACATTAATAAGAATACATTAACACATTAATATTAATACAAATCCATTAATTGGTAATTAATGTATTACTTAGCCTAATGACCTTATGAGTATAACTGGCTATGTTTGATATGTTTGACTGTTTCCAAACAACCTGTTACCTCTAATGCGTCTCTTGCTCTTTACTCTAAATTGGCTCTTTCTGATCGCCTTTCAGATTTCACTCGCTGATCTGCTCTCAACCTGGTTGCAGTTGTAAATTTAAAGCATCCTGGTGGCCCCAAATCAACCAGGACGCAAGAGATTAACACCCCCTAAGATTCACACACTGGATTTGGTGGCTCAGATAATTAGCAGCCACACTGTCTGAGCTTGAAAATCAGCGGTGATGGTCAATATAATCTTCTCCATAGATGGTTTGTCCCCAGCCTAAACCCTATCAGTATTTTTCCTGCACAGGGAAATATTTAGCAGCAGCCAAAGCCTTTTAGTTAATGCACCAATTAAAAAACATACTGAGAAGCAAACTGCAAAACGTCTCTGGTGAAGCATTTGGCTTTTGGCACTACGTGGGCATCTGACCAAAAGAGGGGGTGTGTTTAACACTTTGATAACTTGCTGAGTAGAAGAGACGGCAGCAACAGACATTTATTGCTACTAAGAGTAGCAATAAATGTAGCGTGGAGAAAAAAAATGTTAATGTGTTGACTTCCAAAGTATTTGGCAACAAATTGAGGGTAACTGCAGGTCCTGAAACATGTCTTCAATTCGATTGCCTGTATCCATGCCTTTTTAAACGCTCCAAGTTAAGTTTTGTACTGAGTTTAAATCTCCCAAGTTTATGTTTACTTAAATAAAAGTTCTAGACTGTCCTCTGATTTCTACAGCAGATGTTGCTTATATGCAGACGGGTAAATAACGTTTTTTTTTCTGTTGAAAACCTCATCCCTCTACTGAATATAATCTCGTCTCTTTATTCATTCGTGATTCCCTTTTGCTGTGTCTTCATGATTTCTTCAAAAGGTGAAGGAGGAGTCTGTGGTATCCTGCGTCCTGGACGCAGAGGCGGTGGCCTGGGATCGTGAGAAGAAACAGATCCAGCCCTTCCAGGTCCTCACCACCCGTAAGAGAAAGGTATGCACGGAGAGGTATATAATAAGGTGGGAGAAGGATGACTGAAATGCTCGGGGTGTTATACAGGTAGAAAGTAGAAGATGATGAGAGAAGAAAAAAGAAGTGGAAAGGTTGAAGGGAGAAAACAAGACGGCGATAAAGACCAGCAGGTAGAGGAGAGGCAGATAATAGAGTGAAATGATCCGGCAGACAGAGGGAGATGGACGGAGAAAGAGCAGACGGGAAAAGGCGGAGATTGATAAGCAGGAGACAGAAGAGTCAAATGGATCGAGGAGAGAGGAGGGAGGGTGTGAGACGGCAAATGTCAGCGGGGTGTATTTTCAGTTTTGATCAGAATAACGGCCTCTTTCCACTACACCAATCACATTAGAGCGAAACCGCTCCCTTCCCCTTGTCTTGTTGTATGCATGATGACATCTTTGTTAATTAGGAACGGAGAAATGAAAGTGCAAATATGGAGAACATGATGATGAAAATGGCCACAAAATTATTATCCTGATGATTTTTTGCTAGATACTTTTACCGCCACTATGAAATCATGATTATTTGTAATGATGGTTTGATGCACAAACTGATTGTACTGCCCTTCTGGCATTTTGTAACAACATCTTCACTGTTTTACTACCGTGAGCGCTCTTGCTCAAATGAAATATTTCAGATGAGGAGATGAAACCCGATATGAACTAATTAAACATCATTAATGGGCGGAGGGGAAAGTGATGAGGGAGTGAAAAGGCAAATGAAGGAGAAGAGGGATGAATCAGTAGAGAAATTCTTTCAGGTTTGAAGAATGCACTTGTTATATTGTAGAAACAGACATTTCACTTTTTATTCTTGATTACATGGTCACTAGTCATAGAAGTTTTGGAATATCATCAAATTTGGAACAGCGAGAGACGGTTGCACCTGCTCTTCGTACGTTCAATCTTAGCTTAATTATAACGTGAGTGTTTACTTAGTGGAGATTTACGCTCACTAATTTCAAATGGCTCTGAAAAAACTATTCCTTGTATAGGGATTAGTTGTCGCAAAATACTAAGACCCAGTAACTGGCAACTGTTACATAGCAAAAAGTAGTTAGACCTCTGTTTGTTAAAGTTATTTTAGCCCTTAGATACTCGCAAATGTTGAAAGGTTAACTTAATAAGAGGATTTCTACGTTATGCTACGGCTCGTTGTGCTGCAGTGACTTCCTGTTTTAACTGATTTACAAATCACAAAAGTTTTTACTAGCTAAGACATTTCTTGAAGGGGTCCTGTGGAGTTTTCTTGCAAACAAAGTTTCTGTGTACATTTACGTAGTTTCACTCAACACACGTGTTTATCCTTGAGGCCAAAGAAATGTGTTGAGAGCATTTCCTTTCTTATAAAACATTTGCAAAAATAATTTTTTGGAGCATTTTGAAACCCGCATTGTTTGCGTCCGTGTTTACTTGCCAGCACTCATCTTCTCTCCTACCTTTTTGTTTGTGCAATGCTGTTTTTCTTGGTGTGTTACCGCCACCTGTAGCTCAGTGGAATAGTGTAAAACCCTTGGCAGGACTTAGTATCACCCAATTGTAAAAACATTGCTCCATAGGGTTACTAGTGCTGAAAAAACTTGAAACACTACCTTTTGTAAGTTTTAATGGTACAACCTGATTTAGAAAATCACTGGTTTGAAGCTATCTTGTAGCTAGAAAGAAGGGGCTTTACACACAAAACTAGTAATGAATTTACAAATAGCTGGTGCAACACAATCTTGGAATTCAATATTGTGTCGACGAAGTCATGGAACATCGGGGTCACGGTGGAAATGCTTTTACAAGGCAGAGTGCAGAGTCTAGATACTGACAGGAGTAAACAAGAGTGGAATAAACAGGATGAAGTGCAAGAGGGGTGAGAGTAGGAGATGGGGAAGCAGAAGAGGTGAGGGAACTTGAGGGGTGGGAAGTAAGGAGCAGGAAGAGAGGGATGAAGACAACGAGAAGATGCTGTAAAAAGGCAGAGGGGAGACAGGAAGGCGGGATGGGTAACTTTCAAGATGAACGGGAGAGAAATCAAAGAGCTCTTTGTGACAAGTCCCAAGGTTGGATGTAGCGATTTGTGAAGAAGATGCGTCTATTTGCATATTTTTGTCAAGGGGAAAAATATTAAAATCTATCTGTGCGTGTGTCTTGATGCTTCCCTGCAGGACGTGGATGCCTCAGAGATCAAAGTCCAAGTGTGTGTGTATGCCTTTGACCTCCTCTATCTCAACGGCGAGGTAAGACCCGGTGCTGATGAGGAAAATATTAGGCAGAGATCTCTCTCGGCGCTCCTGTTTTAAAACCGGCGTGTGTGCGTGTTTATTGTTTGTGAGCGTGCCGGTACGCTCGTCGCCCCACTGAGATGCCAACAGCGTCCCTGAATGCCAATGATGGTGCTACTGGAGGCCGTAACTAGATAATGATTGTAGCTCTCATTGTAATTCCAGCGGAGTGTGTCTGAGTGTGTGTCTGTCTGAGATTGTCTCTGAGTCTGTGTGTATGAGCGAGAGTGTCTGTGCCTTTTTCAGACTGTCAGACTGTGTGTGTGTGTGTGTGTGTGTGTTGTGGGTGGTAATTGTGACTGAGTGTGGGACTGAGAGTGTGCATGTTTCCATCCAAATAATACACAATTTTTAAGCTAATTTCCTAAAAGTCAGCCAAAGAAAATGTAAATCAGTGAATGTTTCCATCAGCCAATGCAATGCGAGTTTTCCCAAGTGGACGAAACAAAATTACAGAATTAAAAGAGCACCAGTGACTCTTAAGTTGTGCCATTTCATTGCTGCTCCCCCCTTAATATGGAATTTATGTAAATGTTATGAATTAATTTGTCTCCCTACGCACTTACTTTGTGACTTACTTTTTTTTGGCTGTTTCCCTTTTTTATTCATTTATTTAATTTTAATTGACTATTTCTCTCGTCGACAAATTTTGACTTTCCAATTCCCGGTGCACTGGAGTCCTCGTCACTGCTAACTCTATTGTTGGCCTGGGAAGGGACCCTCCATGCCAACCATCAGGGGCTGCTAGCAGGACTATAGCTACCACTGAGGAGAGAGGGAGAAAGCACCAAGGTCGTGTCCTTGGTGCTTTTTCTCTCTCTCTCTCTTCTCTATTTGGCAGGTTTTAAAGACCAGACGGGGAGTTAACATGCTAAAATTAAAGACATGTAATACTTGTTGGTTTTTTAAGGCTCATTTGAAAAAAAATCAAATGAAAATCAAAGGTATTGAGTGACTATGTGTAATGTGAAAGGGGTCATGCATAATGAACCCACAGCGGATTATCATCCAACATGGCAGCTCCCCTCAGCTCTACACAATTTCAGCGACTGTAAGCTCATTGTTTTGGTTTTGCGGCCCATTTTCTGCAGCAGACAGCATAAAAAGCTCTTAAAAAAAAGAATTTTACTCTACCTGCCCAGCAGCAAATGGCAGGCAGACAGAGTTATCAACTAGCTGGTGAACACAGTGGAGCATTTGGCAGCTGGTGATATTTCCGTCAGTCGTAGGTGGAGACCAAAACAGAGCTTAAGAGAAGTGAATTGACTTCCATTCACCAGGAGGCCAGAAACACCACTCTAAATAAATGCCAATATTATTCCCTATCAGGAGGATGTGTTTCGCCATATCTCTACAAGGTGATAATGTCAATTTATAGCTTGTTTCCGCTGCCCCCAAGTGTACAGAAATCCATTAATGCAGGTTATATACTCAAAATAAGTATTCTAGTGAACAATTTGGGAGGCTCGGAGGGAATATGGACTCATGAGCTCATCATTTCTAAATCTTGGCTGGCTGATTGTACACCAACAAGTACGTGATCCCTCAATGGCTTCCCACCCATAAACGTGGTTAATGTGTTTGTTAAAGGTAAAACTAAGCCGAGGCACGTTGTGTTGGTTGACAACAATGCGCTGATGCTGCAACTACAAAGGATAATAGGATACAGGCCCTGCAACGTCATCATTAACTGGAAAAACCTGCATCTGTCAACTTTATGTGTTTCTTCCATTTATAAATATGTAGGGGCTTTCCCATTTTTGCGATATTTAGGGCAATTTTTGGCCATTTCATTCCTTAATTTAATGCACAAATAGAAAATACCCCTAAAACTACAGTAGGTGGTTCGAAACCTGCTCATAGTGATTGTGTGCTACCGAGGCTGTGTGTGTTCTGCTGGTTTGAGACTGTACGCGCTCGTGGGTGTGTGGGTGTTTGTATGTGTTTCCAAAGCTGTCGTGACTGTGTATCTGTGAGTATACTTTGAGACTGCGTGTGTGTGTGTGTGGGTAGCTAGTTGAGATAGCAGTTTGTCCTTGTCGTTGCGAGGCTCCAAGCTATGAAGGGGAAATGGTTGTAATGATACACATTTTTGCCATTTGTAATGATGTGTCTGTTTTTTGTGTGTGTGTGTGTGTGTAGTCACTGGTGCGACAGCCGTTGTGTCGGCGTCGGGCTCTGCTGAAGGAAAGCTTCTCGGAGGTGGAGGGAGAGTTTGTGTTCGCCCGATCCATCGACTCCGACAACACCGAAACCATCGCTGAGTTCCTGGAGCAGTCTGTCCGAGGTGTGTGTGTGTGTGTGTTCCTGTGTGTATGAGTGAGACGGAGTCAGACTTTCTTACTTGTTTTGTCTTGAACTTTTTGTGTGTGTACTAACTGTGTACTTGTGTCCTCGCCTGCTGTCCCTGTGCGTCTTGAACCTTTTTGTGTGTGGGTGTGTTGCGTGTGCGTTTCATTTCATTTGTGCCCTCGCCTGCTGCCTCCATGTGTAAATTGTGCGAGGGGTGTGTGTAGTAGTTGTGTACCTCCCTGCCTATTGTCTTTTTGTTTGGCCTGTATGTTGGTTATTGTATGTTTTGCCTGAGTGTGTGTGTCCAATAAAGACAGAACCTTTGAGTTGTGTAATTGAGTTTGCTTGTGTGTGTGTGTGTGTGTGTCTGACTCTGTATATGACATAGAAACATGTTATTTGTGTACGAGTTATATTCCAGTGTCTTGTCTACTGCTTCTCTTTATGTCCTGAACTTTTGTGTGTTTTTGTGTCAGAAGGAGACAAAGACCTTCCATGTATCTGAAAGATAATCTGTTAATTTCCTTTCTGCACTAGTAGAATTGTGTTTTGGTGTGTGTGTGTGTGTGTGTGCGTGTGTGTGTGTGTATATAGACTCCTGTGAGGGCCTAATGGTGAAGACTCTGGAGAAGGATGCCACCTATGAAATTGCCAAGCGCTCTCATAACTGGCTCAAGGTGTGTGTGACACAGTAGTAACTCACAGACACTGTTCGTGCACGTGGCCACGCACTGGCCCCGGTGCTTGGGTTAAGCAGTTTAAAAACCTGTTCTCTTATGACACAAACACATAGAAGTGAGCACACGTTTATGCAACGTATACTGACTGTATAAAGGTCTTTATTTACTTCGCTGTAGATATAACATTTTACCCATTCACTATTATTGTTCATTTAGTACAAAATACAAACAATAAAACCATTTTTTGGATTGGTTTTTAGACTAGTTTGATCACCATACAACTAAACTGAAGCATACGGGTGCTTTCCCATCTCTATAGTTCGGTTCATTTGGTCTGAACTGAGGGCAAACAATTATACATTGTAGCATTTTTCAGCTTTTTTGGTTCCTTTTCACACCACACTGATCTCTTCTTTCTGAACCAGTTGAAACTAAACCAAAATGCAGTCACATGACAACATACACATCACTCATTGGCCATGGCGTATTTCCTAAACTGCTTTTCGATTGGTCAGAATTTACGTGCGGGAAAATTCCAACAGAAGAGGAAAAGCCAGCAAACAACATGGAGACAACACAGCTATGGAGAGGCTGGTTTTGTCCCCGGCCATAATCTATTACATTGGTTGTACACACCACAATATGTAAACCAATACAATTCTATAATGAAGCGCTGATGCGGCTTGAAAACAACGTTCTAATGCAAACGGCGAGCTCATCACTTCAAGCGGAGGAGTGTATTAATGCTTCTTAACTCTGACATGCTCATCTTCCCGAAAATATGACTACAGCTGCTGGTTTAGTCCAAAAATGATCAGTACTTTTTGCAGTTGGGTCGGTTCGAGGTCGGATCGCGTTCTCACCACAAACAAACGCTCCAGAGTTCGTTTGAAAGCGTACCGAGACCGCCTCTTCAAGGTACGCATGTTTGGTGCGCACCCGAGTGCGATTGCTGCTTTCACACCTGACCAAACGATCCGCACCAACGGGGAAAACGAACTCTAGTACGATTCAACCAAACTAAATGAGGCAGGTGTGAAAGCACCTTAAAACATTTTCCAAGCACCTTAGTTGGTATCAATAATTGGTTTAAACACTTTTACACAAATTGAGATTAGATTTTTTGGGGACAAAAACGATTTTAAGACTATTAGCTTGTCTGCATTTTCAGCAGGCGGCAGTTTAGACCTGACAGTTCACATTGCTAATAAATGATATTTAATTGTGTCCTCTGGCATTTAATTCATGCAAAAAAAATTAACTTTTTTAGAGTCATAATGGATCCTGTTTTGTTAATATTGATGCATTTTTCAGCTCCAGTAATTCACATGATGGAATTTGTTTATTGTGCCATGATATATTGTTACATCCTTAATCATGAAATATACAGTAATATCTCTCTCTCTCACGCTGTCGTCCGCCCCTCAGCTGAAGAAGGACTACCTGGAGGGGGTGGGCGACACAGTGGACCTGTGTGTGATTGGCGCCTACCTGGGAAAAGGCAAGAGGACGGGCACCTATGGAGGATTCCTGCTGGCCTGCTATGACGACGAGAACGAGGAGTTCCAGTCCGTCTGCAAGGTACAGGATGTGTCTGTACAGTGCATGTTTTAAAAGATACATCTGACACACGGTTCGGTACGGTACAGGATGTATTTCAGGATGTCATTTCTTCATTCCCCGAACACGTCAAAACTCCAGCAACACTTATAAATAACAACTTTGTTGTGAGACCAACACGTGTCAACTTATGATCTTCGTCAGCGTAGAGTTGTTATTTATACTAAATGTGTTGCTGGAGTTTTTCCCTTTTCTATGCCCTTTGGAAGTAGGGATTTCTGACACAACTTCACCTACTTTCATTCTTTGAAAAGAAATTGGAAGGCAGCCTATGTCATTGGAAGGATGTTGGTTGTACTGGAGCTTTTGTACGAAGGTGTCTTTCGATGTGGCTTAATTATTATTATTATTATCAATTATAAAGGTTCACACTCCCCAACCTGCTGCTGTTCGCTTTTTTTCCCCCATCTTAATAGCAGGGGAACAGCACACATGCAAATGTTTTAAACGGCAGTGCATTTCTTGAGTTAAAGGACCCGAATTAAACCTCTCCAGAGAAACTGGTTTCATATTTCTGGCCTGGGCATGTATGTCAACATTTTCAGGCAGCAGATTAAACTTTAATTTTGCTGTCTGGCAGTTCATTTACGTGTAAACGTGTAACCTTTGTAAATTTTCAGCTCATATTATAACATGGCATTTTATTTGATTCTCCTTTGTGCAATATGCTTTTCAGATATTTGTAATAAGGAGCTATATAGTGTTTCTGTTCATTTATTTTTATATAGTGTGTGTGTGCGCTGGGTGGGTTGTGTTTGTTGTATGAAGTGGGTGTGTGGTTGCTCTGCGTTTGAGGAAAATCTACGTCTACGTGTGTGTGTGTGTGTGTGTGTGTGTGTGTGTGTGTGTGTGTTTGGAGGCGTGACTGGGTCTATCTTAGGATAAGTGGTAAGCATGTATTGGAGCATGCGTGACCACTTTTATTTATTTATGTGTGCGTGTGTGTGTGTTTGAGATAATGAAAACTGAACAAGCTCGAGTATGACTTCACCACAGAGCATAAATTCTCTGTCGTCTCTGTCTTGCAAAAGCTTCTATCGGGGGATTGAAGGTTTTGCAAGGTTTTCCACCCCCCTTCTGTAACTTTTATGTCTTTATCCATGGAAAAGGGATTTAGTGAGCAGCGAGCGCACACCCTTTCTCTAGCACCGCCCGCTTCACTTGCACATACTTACACACATTCACACCTGGGAGCTCGCTGGTACAACCCCAGCGTTCTGCTGTTAGCCACTGAGCAGCTCCACTGGAGCAGATGGAGGTTAAAGTGCCCGTTAGATGTTTACTGTTGTTAACTCTTCAGGCAGTGTTAGTGGTTTTTCCCTGTTCTCACTATTTCTCCTATAAATAAAATCTCACTGGAAGATGTTTTCACACTTGAGATGACTATCCTGGATAAGTGAGGTGAGGATGGATGTTGCGTTTAAATTACACAACGGATGACACCACATGCTGTGTAAAAATGTAAAAAACGTAAGATGAAAAGCTCCTGCCTTTTGTCTGTTATTGATTGTCATATTAATCTTCCTTTGCTTGGATAGCTGCTAGCTCCAGTGTTTGAGAGCCCTTCAATTCTCAGACATTCTTCTCTTAGAGGTCTTTTTTTCTTTTTGTACATTGTCATCATTTTTGTAAACTTTCAGCCCTAACCAAATATTAGGATTTGGTTACACCTGTCGGTCGGTGTGACCTGGTGCATCCAATCACAACAGGTTTGTTTTAACTCTGTTATTCACACTTTCAACATTAAGAGCCAGTGTCCTGGCTGGCATTCCTCTCCGATCTCGGATATGTGTGGATAACTTGGCAGTAACACCTTGTTCTTAAAGTTGTGTTGGTGCATCACCTCCCCCATGCACAGCAACTTTAATAATTTTTAAAAAGTACACAAAAATAAGAGCAAAAATGAGTAAATTTACTGACTGACATGTTTTGATGGGCCTCTGTGTACTTCTTTCATACTGCTGGACATGAAACCTGCCACAATGTGAATATTGCAGGCAATGTCATATGTTGACTTTGCCCTTTCAAAAATACATCATGCCCACTACATGAAGATATTAAGGAACTGCTGATTTGAGTAATTAAGAAAAGAAGAAAGACCTTTCCATATAAATGGTGGAAAATGTATCTCTATAATAAAAGTACAATGAAATTCTCTCAGCAGTCTAGTGGTTTAGGGTGTGCATCATGTGACTGCAGCGCCAACAGTTCCTGTGTGCTGCTTGTCATCCTTATTTTTCTCTTTCACTCTTCAATGTCAGCCATAAAACAAAGGCATAAACCCATAAAAAAAAAAACCCATAGTCTCGTTGTCCTTGACATGGTAAGCTTCAGGAACCCTCAGTTTGAGAGGCCCTAATGTAGCTGAAAGCAGAATTTAACCCACATTTCCATTTCCCACATGTAGTCTCAACTCGCCGTCCTGCTGAAATGTCCTTGAGTGAGACACAAGTCCTCAGCAGATGCAGGAGCAGCACTGCTGCCGGACTGTTGCTGCGAACTCTGTTCAGACACAGTTCCCATAGACTCCCCTCCGAGAATAAGTAATGAAACGGAAAAGACAATTAGGTTACGTCAGCAACAGCTTGTTGTTTGGAGTCTCAACATTACTTTAATTTTTAGAGATGCCTATTGTTTTCCATTTTCATTACCCAATGAGAAACCAGGAGTCTTCAAGTCACAAATGGCTCGTTCATTGGACATTTGTTCATTATTGGTACTGACATACTGTTATAATAAAGACTGGCAGTGGAAGGAGCTGAAACATCCGATTTAAATCCCAGTCACTTCAGCTAAACATAACAAATGTATTTATGCTCTTCGCCATATTTGTACAATCGCACATGACTTTTGGATATTATGGGAGGCAGGAATGACTCAGAAAAACAGGCTTGTACAGTATGAGTGTTTCTTTCTGAGAAGAAAAATCAAGAAGAATATTCCAAAAAACACTTGAATCAGAAGCTCAAAACAAAGCGCAATGTCGTCCATTCTAATACAACATAAACTTAAGCCCTGATAACAAGACATACAATTGCACGCAGCGGTTAAAATGTTTATCTGTTCCCTCTTTAGAGCTGAGGTTTTGATCCTCAATACTCTGAGTCCCACCCAAAATGTGTTTTGTAGAATTGAGTATCAAAAACTGTCAAGATAACAAAAGTTGCCGCGACACCCGTCCCATGTAGCTATATAATCTTATGTGAATCGGCTATGCGAAATAGTACTATAGTACCTGGGTTAGGGTTTCAAATGTATTGGCGCTATCTCCAGATGTTTGTGATAAACGGAGGGATGAAGTTTTCCTTTATGTATTGAGAAAATGCTCCTACTTCTTAAGCTAAACTATTTAAAAAGCTGGAAAATGCATCGTCACAAAGCTGAAAACAGGGCTGTTTTTCAGAGCTCATTAAAAGTTTACTTTTTAGACACACGAGGTTCTCACAGGACAGTGATGCTACGAATGTTTGTTCATCTTATAGAATATTATACATTGCTGTAGATTAAACTACCCAACAGTATATAAAATAGTTAAAATAAACACAACCTTAAACATCTACAGCAGTAAAATGCAACATACACATAAATGCAGCTGTAATATTTAGCCAGAAACATCAGATATAATAGGAAAACACTGACAGAGACTACTTTACTGCACAGTGAGTACTTATACTTTTGATACATTAAGTACATTTTGCTGATAATACTTGCATACTTTAACGTAAACAAGGTTTTGACTGCAGGACTTCTACTTGTAGTGGAGTATTTTCAAAGTATGGTATTAGTACTTTTTCCTGCCACTGCTGCTCTGGCAAAGCCTTCATCTATCATTCATCAGCCTACGCCATGCAGTTTTATTTTTGTTAATGAGAAGGTAGTTTTGTTAGCTAAAGTGCACTGAATATTTCAGTTATTCAAATTCAATAATGCTTCGTAACAGTGCATACTGTAGTCTAGTTTGTTGATTTCTTTTGCCGTGATAATGGTGTTGTATTTTCCTTTTTAAGAAGTATTAAAACTGTCTTAAAAGTCATTAAATTTGTACTGGAAAATGTGCGGAAACCCTACATTAGGTTCTTACTGTTAAGAGAATGCAGCACAGTCGGCTTGTTACAGGACTTGGGTAGATAAAACTGAATGCATAGAGGTGCCACAGTTGAGAATGAAACACCTCTTAAACCTTCTTGTGGCGACTGCAGCCTTAGAAACATAAAGCTTCTGATGGACATCTGAAGAATCCACCTTTTAGAATATATGTGTGAGCTGGAAAATGCTATATTTGCATGATATAGCATCCTTTTTTTCTTCCCTTTTCTGTGCACGTCAGCCCGCTAGGTGATGTGTCTTGTGTCTCAGCGGGTTCAGGTCTTTTGAGACGTGACATGACGCTTCAGGCGAAGCAGGCAGACAAGGTGCTCGTGGTGTGGGGGGGGGGGGATTTGCTTGCTGCTCTGCGTTCTGCTGCTCTCTGCCAAATGTCTGCTGTCTCACCATGAGGGAATATGCGTATGTGTATATTTGAGAGTGTGTGTGTGTGTGTGTGTGTGTGTGTGTGTCTTTCTTATCTCCTTTCGTCTCTTCCAGATCGGGACAGGCTTCAAGGATGAAGATCTGGAGCAGCATTACAAGTTCTTAAAGGTAAAGTGGCACGGCATGACTGTTGCACTTACTAGCTCGGTAAAAATCACATCTCAACCCTCCCACATTGATGCCTTCATTTTTTGAAATTATAACATGGACTTTTAACATTCTGCAGCTACAGGTACAGACTCATTTTTGAGGATAAAAGAGCCAGACTGAGCGTGGCTGAGGTCTTTGGGGCCCTTTCATTCTACAAATAACCATTCCGTCATTTAATTCATCATTCATTCCATCTTTTCACATATAAATGGAGATTTCCATAGCAAAGCGAGATGGCCAGTGTGCATATACAACTCAAATCATTTTGTAAGCGATGCCTCCAGGTGCCTTTTTTTTAAGTTGCTGCGAGAGAGAGAGAGAGAGAGAGAGAGAGAAAAGTCATAGAAGAAGCTCAGGTATTACAGGAAATCTGTTTTTACTTCCCTAGGCTTGTCCACATAGTGTCTACTATTCTGAACATCCCATATATCACCTCAAAGAAATGACAGCAATATCAATAATTTGGCTTTTATAACTCATGCATTTGCTCGCAAATGTGTGAAATTAGTCCCTTCTTGGAAAGTACTGGGCAGAGATCGTAAACTACCTCTTCTGTTTCACCAATAAAAATCTCCATTTGAAGTAACTGTGCAGGCGTGCTCTGACGTTGGGTAATGAATTGCTTTTTCAATTAACATTTGAAGAGGTTCGTTCCAGCAGAGCAGCAGCAGCATTTCGAGAAATTGACAACTACTCTCTGAAAATGATAACTGTTGTGAGAGTCACAATTCGTTTGAGTACTCCGTTGACTTTATCAGCTAAATTTAGGTCTGCTTTCACAGAAATAAGAGCAGAGAGGCGTTTAAAAATGCAGTCATCTATTTATGAAAGTGAATAACTGTATGATTATATTCACTGTGCAAACCTGGTTCAACCTGTGGTGTTTTGGAATAAAATGACCTCAAAGTAATATTGTAAAGGTTAAGGGTTTAGACTCAGTGGTACAAACTGCTGCACGGTGCAGAATCACAGTGAAACAGTGATTGAGAATGCGGTGTAACCTTTTTTTCCCCCCAGACCAATACAGCCTGTACTGTAGTGCTTTGTAATGAAGCCCTCCATCTGAAAGTGATGGATGGTGAATTAGCGCGAGCCGCTGGTGTGGCCGTGTTGCTTTGGTTGCAGTGCTGCCTTCCAATGGGACCGCAGACATGGAGGCTGAGGTTCCCACTCCTCTGGGTGGTGAGGTGCTGTAACAAGGGACGCACTGAAACCTTATTTTGTTTCTCTTCAATGTTTATGAAATGTTTATGACACTTGCACGTTTTGTTCACCAAGATGACCTTCACAAATGATTTTTGAAGCGTAAATGCGATCGCCAGAAGAAAAAAAGCTAACGTTATGACTTTAAAGTCAGTTCTTGGCGTGACCTAGAATACTTTGCAAGAGTGCGAGGACTAACCACGGATGTATAATACAAACTTGACACAGCGAAGCTGTAAAGGCGGGCGAGGAGTTTTCGTGTTCGGCGTGTTGACGTTTAATGTCCCCGTCAACCTCTGTGGTCTCATTTAGACGCATGTTAGCAACCTTCTTCAAGACACGTAAAAGCTCCAAATGTAAGAGTGAGGTATTTACTGATATATTTTATATCCTAGAACAAATTGTGAGAATGTCTTCACGCTTGTTTCATCCTCAGACCTTATATCAGGCATCTAACCAAAAACCCCTTCAAAAATCCCATTGACTGTGAGACGAGGGAACCCAAAGTGCTAAAATGCGAACTCATTTCCGTGTTTTAGGACGCTCTATTGTCCCAGAGGGGACATTTGTCACGGGCACAGTGCTACAACCTGTTGCGTCACATGAAAAACCTCACAAAAACATGATTATATTCTGAATATCTTTCGATTTCCTTGGTGCTGATCGGGGGAAAAAAAAACAAGCAACATAAAGACATCACCTTGGGCTCGTGGAAATTGTTAAATTTTTCACTGTTTTATAGACCAAACAATGAATCAAGAAAGTTCCAGTTTATTAGAACTTGTCTTATTCTTGTCTTATATAAGACTGTACTCAGCAAGTTAAATAGCTGAGATCTGAGAATGTGGCAGGATTGTCAAAGTCACTGCGAAACCAACACGCAAACATCACTTTATTTGGAGGGAAAGTCTGTTTGTTACCTGTGATGGGTGTTTACAACAGACTGATTGGGTCAAACATTTACGGTTCACCTTCATTTTTTCTTCCAAATAAATGTGGCTAACATTAGAGTTTGTTTGAAGCCTTTTTGCCCTAACGGAGGTCTTTTTTAGCGATGTCACCCTTTTTCCAGATCTCGTACATTAACTTAATGAATACAATGTTATTGTTACTGATAGAAATGATGGCGACTATGATTCATATTCAGTATTTTATACATTCCACAGCACCATTTCCATCTGTACAATAACACTCATGTCATACTCACCACTCTGCTTCTCTGCGGAGTTTTTCTTGAACAGAAAGACAGTTTTCATTCACTGATTATGACGTTTAAGTTGCTGTTAAGCAAAACTCAGCACTTCCAGCGCAGATGTTTCCCATTTAAACGTAACCAGGAACAGGAGAAATTATAGCCTTTGTGCTGTTGGCCAAAGGCCTTTATAGGAAAATATATGGACCCAAGGTGTGTTAAACTGGAATTTACCTTTTTAACAATCAGGTGACGTTCTGTAGTGACCATTTTCTTTACGTAAGCGGCCACTGAGAGGCTGCTAACAAAGGGTATGCTTTTAATGCTATAAAATCTCCAGGTTTTCCACTTGACAAGTTTTAGAGCACCATTATTTGTGCATAGTCTGCAAAACACCTGTGCTTGGTTTTTAATTACTCTCCTTAAATAAGGCTCTACATATTCCCTTTTAAGATGGATGCTTCGCCCAGTGCTTGGAGGTGTAAATGACACAAATATTTGCATAGTGTGCAAGTGAAATGGCTCCTACACATTATAATGTTCTAGAAGGTTTGTAACACAGTTATAATTTATGACAATAAAGACTAAATCTAGATTTAATGTGCATCAAATAAATAAAGAATATACAGTAGGTGTATCGCTAACTCGCGTCTGTCTGCAGCAGTGTTTTATAGGACTCTACACGCCTACCAGCTCACTCATTGTAATTCACGCTGTATAAGAGTGTCACTTTATTGCCTACAGTATAAATAATGTGTGTGAGAAAACCAGCAGCACTACTGCTGGAGCCTTATTTTCCCAGCATTACTTAACTCTATGACCCAGTTCTGTGGACGCTGCTGCAGTGTAGTTAACATTACACTGTTTCAGAGTCACATTTGCTGAAATGGGGTTTTTTTTTTTTTTTTTTTACGCCAAAACACGATAGGTGTCATTTTGTAAACGTGTGACACCAACGCTGACAGAATGATTGCTTGTGTCCTAGTTAAAAAGGCACTGTTAAATATTTTAGAAGTTGACAGTTTTCTCAGTTTGCTCACAGAACCGGAACCGTTAGGTGGACGCCTGAGCTCAGCTGCAAGGTTTTAGGATTTATCTAGGATTTAAGAGGTGAATGTCAGATAACAAAAACGTGTATATCAAGGTGTTTGAGTGAAATCTTTCATGTAGGTGTATGATAATGTGGTTTGGAAATCTCCCTCTCAGGTGGCGAGCAGGTATCATTTGAATATGAGAGTGTTCAAACTCTGCGCTGTCTCCTGGGAAGTGATTGTGAGGCAGTGGCAGGATTCAGCAGGGCAACCAAAGCCGCGCTGTCACCGTCTCTTTGTCAGGTTCTCTGTGGATGCATTGACCTATTTTTTACATCGTGCATGTCATTATGTGTATATATTAGGTGTTTATATTTCAAAATGTGAGGATCTGCTGCTTTTCTCTGTTTTTATGTCATCATAAATTAAATATCACTTTAGGCTCTGGGAGCTTGTTATAGGCTTTTTTTGTTTTTGGCAGTTTATTTGGTATTTTACACAATAAATATTTAATGTGATTCGTAATGAAAATGGTTATTATCTATTCTATGTTCTCTAGGAGCACATTCTGCCCAAGCCTCGGGCCTACTACCGCGTCGACCAATCAGCAGAGCCCGACGTGTGGCTGGACGCCATGCAGGTTTGGGAGGTGAAGTGCGCCGACCTGTCGCTGTCGCCAGTCTATAAGGCCGCCATGGGAATGGTCAGTTCAGCATGTTAATCCCCCTCCATGTGTTCCCACTAATACATTCTACCTGTTTATGGTCTGTTGCCTACAATGAAAAGTCACAATTAGTGCCTCTTAATTGAGTTATTAAAAATGTTGTAAAAGATGCTGGATTTAATGGAACAGATACTTTTTGATTACCCGTGGTTTGGCTGCATACTGGACGCAGTCCCATAGTGCACATAATGTATTTGCCATAACATTAACAGTTTACAACTCTCATTTTAACCACAGATAAGACGAATTCTATCTATCTGGAAACATTTATAGGATGAAACACAAAAGAGTTTTGCGTATTTTTTTACCATATTTAGTTGTAAAATTTAAGGTTAATTGACAATGACAAGCGACACCTATTAACAACTTTTACAACAAACACTTGAATTTGAGATAGCCGAATGAGCTGTTGTAATGACCCTTCAGGGCTCAATAACAAGGATTTCCCGGCGTAAGGAAGTAAGGAAATCTAGCCACTCACTTGCCCAATTGGATAAGTGGTAAAAAAATAATTAAACACGTCGGTTTTTCCGGCGCTGATGTTAGCGAAGGGGTGAGCCATCTCGCTTCCTCCTTATCTCCGGTGAGAGTTGCACGTGCACAGTCCCCATCGGGCACTCACGAGAAAATGGGGGTGGGTGAAGACTAAGTTTATGAGCTGAAGCGTAAGCGCCCATTTCAATTATCCTGGAAACAGGAGTTTAGTTGGATGGTGTTAAGTGAATCTCCCAACTATTTATTTATGGCTTAAAACATCATGTAACTACGGCTTCTTCCTTCAGTAGTTAGCGGAAACGATGGTGTAAGGCCAGGAAAGGAATTACTTCACAGAGAATACGTTTTATGGGACATTTCGGCACTAACAATACCACTTGGGTGAGACATTAACAACCAGTCATCTCCATCGTTTTCTCAGGATGTTACCATAACTATACCAAAACATTCACAATTTGTCAATGATATCAGTCCCCACTGCTTAAGCGAGGCTTAAACAGATGTGTGTATGTCGCTGTCTGGCAACATATCAATAGCCCTGGTCCATACAAAATGAGCTATTGATCTTAGTTGTAAATCCTCCGTGTGTGTTGTTATGGTGATTTTGTTTTTTTTTAATCATTGAAGGTTTGATGTTTTAAAACCCTTGAAGTAATTGGCTTCTAATAGCTTTTAAAGCCGAACACTCGAGTTACCGTTTTCGGTACAGTAACAACATGCATGCGTGGCAGTCTGCTGTATAATAATTGTGATTCTGTGTACCCGTCTGCCCTCAGGTGGATCCAGAAAAGGGCATTTCCCTGAGGTTCCCCCGCTTCCTTCGGATCAGAGATGACAAGAAGCCTGAGGACGCCACGACCGGAGCTCAGGTACATCAGATCGCCTGAGCTACATGAGCCTGTTTGGAGGGCGTGAAATCAGCAGAGCATTCAAGTACAGGCTAATGTCAGATACACATTTTAAGCATCAAATATTATCTGTGGAGGCCCAGGAGGTCGAGCAGGTCGGCCTTGTTCAATATAATGGCTGTGAACCTGTTTGTTTGGTCGCTCGTGTTACTTGAAGAGCCATATAGAGACGATGCATCATCATCATCATGGTCACCTCACAAGAGCTGTCCTATAAAATTTCAAGGGTGAATAGCACTGCAAGGACAATCTGCTTCCATACTGGCATCGCTTTATGTCGTGGCCTCCCGCTGCACGATAAACAAAGCTGTATAACAGTCAGGTAAAGCTGCACGTCTGGAGTTCAATGGTGGAGTCTGGGTTTTGTGAGACCGCAAACTGTGAATTTTATTGTATAGTAGAGATGTGCAGGTGAGCTCTACCTACACCTGAAAACACACACACTCAACGATCCAACGCCAAAAACACCAAGCTGCGATTCTATTTAACATGAAACCTTTATTTGTTAGTCAGTGGGCTTCTCTTATTTTAGCTCCGTATATGAGTGGACACCACGCTCAGCACAGTGACGCTAAGTTTAAACAAAGACTTGAATTAAGTTTCAGTCATTTAGTTGTTTTTATTTATTCAAACATTTAGGTTTAATTGCTTGTCTCTGTCAAATTGCCCGCTGACCCACCAGTATGACATTTTTTTATGATTCAACCCATATTATTGTACATATTAACATCAAGTGCTGGAACAATTAATAATTGAGGCCACAACAAACAATTAACTAACAAAAAACGATTTATAGATTAGTCATGAAAACAATCTGCAGACAATTCGATAAATCATTTGGTCTATAAAACGACCAACAGTCCAAAGCCAACGAGGATTTTCTGTCATGTAAGAGAAGAAAAAACGAATTCTCACATTGGAGAAACTAGAACCAGTAAACGTTTGGCCTTTTAGCTTAATACATTACTGACGAGATTAGCAAAATAGTTGCAGATGAATTTTGAATTTTTTCAGCTCTTAAAATACTGAACGTTATTTGATAAGATTTCTGAAGTAAAAATGAACAAAAATTGCCAAACATTCACTGGTCCCTGCTCCTTTATCGCTGTAAATCGAATATCACTGGGCTTTTGACTTGACTTTGGGTAAAAGCTTACATCACCTTGAATTCGGTAAAGATCTGATGAGGGTTTTTCACGATGTGTTGATATTTTATAGATTAAATGATCAATCGTAAAAATATTTGCTGGATTGTTTAGAAAAAAGAAAAAGACGGTAAGCTTAGTTTCAGCCCCACATATTACATGTTGTTAAACCTCCAGTGGTCCCCAACAGCTTGATGTTTTGTTTAGCCTCCTGCAATATGTAATGCTTTTCATGCTGTGGGTCCCTGATCGATACGAACTAGAAACACTTACCTCCCTGTGAAAGGTTGTCTACTATCAAAACTCAAATGTGTTGTAGAACATAAGTTGAAACTTGGTCAACACTCGAGTTGACGTCTTGTTGCACGACACCATATTTGTACGGAACTCATCGTCAAATAACCCTGATCTGATTGCGATCAGATATTCGCCTTCCCTTTTATCTGATGTAGGGCTGTGACTCTTTAATTTATCATAATCAGGTGTAACATGTAACATGTCTGTCAAAATGAAATGTTGATTACTAACAGTCAAAAACCCAAAGATATTCACATGTAGCCATGTATCACATGCACCAAAAATACCAGCACATTTTCACATTTGAGAAGCTGTAACCAGGGCATGTTTGGCATTTTTGTTTTATTTATTCTTTGGGGTTTTTTACACTAAAAATTCAGTGTCAACATCAAGCTAAAGCCTAGATTTTCATTTAGTCTAAACCAG
Source organism: Coreoperca whiteheadi (assembly GCA_011952105.1). NCBI lineage: Eukaryota > Metazoa > Chordata > Actinopteri > Centrarchiformes > Sinipercidae > Coreoperca > Coreoperca whiteheadi. Next base: position 22,681,424 of record CM022487.1, on the reverse strand, counting down.
TGTAACTTTCTTTATAAAGTCTGAATCATACTATAGTGACTTTTCACTGAGTTGAAGCAACAGCCATCTGTTGACTGTGGAGTCTACATTTGTGCTCAGTTGGAAGTCAGGTGTGCACGCCAGCTGCATTTAAATGATAACTCTTACAGTTATCTGTGAGGATGCGCCGCACACGCTTGTTATCGCAACACATAGTTTCACATTCTGTGATTTAGCAGTTTAAATGGAACCAGACCTCAGTCGAGTCGGAAGGAATTAAGAAAACGTGGAGGTTGGACCCAGTCAGTTTCAGGCTGAGAATCAAAGCTTTGCCTTGATCCTGTGCAGGAGGAATAATGTGATGTTTCATTGTTTTCCTCCTCGCTGTGCCACCCTGCTGTAGTGGTACTGCTGATTCTGGGTGGGCCTGTTGTGCACACATTATTCATTGTCCCGCCTTCCACCCCCTCGCCCCCAAACCCTGACGAGCTCGGGTGAACACAACCTCTGTCTCCCAGTCAGCAGCTGGGAGTCACTGACTTCAAAGCCCGGGATATGAATAATCAAACTGTTATTTTTAGCTTTTCCTCTTCATGTTACTGACCTGACTTCATGATCTTCTCCCTCTCCCTCCCTCCTGCCTTCACTCCTTCATGCATACTCTCTCATGCGATTCCTCTCCCCTCCCTCTTTCTCTCGCAATATCTCACTTCCTCTCAACCTCTGTCCGTGTCTTCGGCTCTCTGCAGATCGCTGATTTGTACAAGAAGCAGCAGCAGATTCAGAATCAGGGGGAGAAAGCGGACCCGGAGGACTACTACTGATCATCTGTGGTCATCAGCGGAGAATAATAAATAATGGCAATTTCAAAATAATTGTAAATAGCGTCCTTCTTTTTGTAATGTTGAATGAAAATAAAGGCCCTTGCCAGTTTTAAGCATCCTGTTATTTGTGTTGTTGATTTATCGAAGCTGCGCCCTTTCAGAGCCAAAGTTGAATAAACATCTCGCCGATGCACCTAAATTCCAAAAACCCAAATCGACTCAGCAGTTACAAAATACCTGCTGGAAATAGATCCCTATCAAAAATTCACTGTGCAAAACTGCCCAGCAAAACATTAAATGTATGTGCGGCATACCAATACTTTCATTTGGCCTGATTTCTGCTTGAGCACTCAAAAGGCGGCAGCAAACTGCATTCAGTGCATGTGGTAATAAGAGGACGAGCCAAGGAGATTGCCGGCTGCCTCAAACGTTATTAGAAGTAGAAAAAGACGCGGGAGCTGACAGTTGCTCAAACAGCAGGACAAAAGAGGAGCCACTGACACAGCTTGCATTAGATGATGGAAATCCACTAACTGTCCAGCCTGAATCAATCACAGACAGTTGGAGGTGTGTGTGTGTGTGTGTGGGGGGGTCAGTTTGAGAGCCAAGGACGGCCGGTTATTACATGGAGAAGCAAAGAGGATTTAGAGAGGGGTTTTTTTGCATAGTGATGCCATGTGCGAGCGGCTGGGAATGTAGTTGCGATGGAGATTGAACCACCTAGTGTTTGTGCTGGCTTGTCTGCAGGTTATTTGCATGTAAAATGTAGCCAGTTCTGTGGTGGCCTCGCTGCATGTGCCACGCTATTGTCACTGATTTCCCTTCCATAGTGGTTTGTATTTTGTACACTGGAGAGCTTTTGAGATCATTATCTGTTGTGCTCTCTCGGTATGCAAGTAGGCATGCTGCACGACTGGTGGTTTGCCTATTATTTGTGTGTGTGGGCTGTGTCCTGTGTCTGCTGAAGGGGAGTTTGAGAAGGACACCATTGTGGTAGAATGGAAATTCCGAATTCAGATTTGCCTGCCTTTTTTTCGTCTGCCCCTGTTGTTTATAAGAGCACCATACCCATTTTTTTCCCTTAGTTTTCATTCACTTCCGCCCCCTCGTGACTATTTAAAGGTTTTTTTTGTTTTTTTTCTCTTTAAATATGGCTCTCTTCCTGCACACCACTTTGGGTACATCTGACACTCCTCTTGAATATTATCGTCGCGTCTTGTGTATTTTTTGAATAGAAACAAGGGACCTTGCTGGTGTTACTAAAATCTGAATTTCAAATCGCACTTGTCAGCTGTATTGTCGCTTTAGAAGTTGGCTTCAAACCGCAAGTGTGAGGGAATGAAAAAGCCCTAATGGAAATCAAACAGGCAACAGAGCATGAAATATTGAAAATGCAAATATGTAATGAATTCAATTCCATATTGTGTGTGCTGTATGATCCTGGCTTGTGTTGTGAAACGACTCTGAAGGTTGACTGCGGCATGCGTAGTCTCTGCCTAATTTGTGTACGTGTGATTGTGTAAGTGGGGAGGAAGCGCGAAACCCTGTGAATCTTTGCGTTGAGCGTGGGTGCCTGCACGCCGGGGCCTTTCTGTGTTTGTGTCCCCCTTTCTGCATGCGTGAAGGGGGTTGTTTTCATCCTCTCTGTGTGAAAATGTGTGTGCCTGGTTAACTGCCCGTGTGTGTGTGTGTGTGTGTGTGTGTGTGTGTGTGTGTGTGTGTCACCGGTGTTTACCGAGGGGGGCAGCTGGCGCACATCACACGCCTGAGGGGCATTGCAGCACAGCAGCGTCCGTCTCCACCGAGGTCATAGCCCGTGTTCAAACAGCTGTGCTGTTGGTTCACATCAAGTCACCTGCTCAGACCGGGTCCCGCGGGGGAAGTCACGGTTGCAAACCTACCTGCTCGCCGCCTCTGTTGAACTGGGCTTTGCTACTTGTTAAGAATCAGCTGGGGTCTTTTGGGGTGTGGCACATGGTTTTTTTCTTGTTGTTGTTGGGGAAAAAAAGAAAAGAAAACAAGCCCCTGAACCGATCTCTGGTGTTGTGACAGATGAAAGGCAAGCTGAAGATTGCTCCTCAGTGCCGCGACTATCCCTGCTGTGTTCCTCTTTAACGTTTTAGGAAATGTCCCCTAAAGCAGGGTTATGGATTACCTCCAAACTGCAAAGGGAAAAAAAAAAAAAGGGGGGGGGGGCATCCATGAAAAATGCCAGGTTTCACCTTTCTCTGTCCTTTTGTGCCCCTCTCCCCCCGCCCCACCCCATTCTCCCACATAAGCTATCTGTCTTGCTCACAATACCCCTTTCTCCACCCTGAAAACAATGCGTTTGTTCTCCTCCTCCTCCTCCCCATCCCTCCATCCCTTTCTTATCCCTCCATCCGTTTGTTTGGTGCTCTCTGTGACATCTCTGCCATGCCAGGCTATGAGGGAGAGAGGGAGGGACAGACGCTGCCATTGTCCCTGGCCGGACCCACGGAATATCAATAGTGTTTTTCTTGAGTAGGAGTACCGAGCGTTGGCCAGTAACCTTTTGGATTTGATGATGTCAGGCCCCCTCTTTTTCGGGCCCTTTATATGATTTCCCTCGTCCTCCTGTCTCCATTCTAACAGGGGCGTTAGGTCCTCAGCATAAGAGACAGTGCAGACTTGTATGCACTGGCTCATTGGGGCACTTCATCAGCTCAGTTTTTAGTACACGCTGTGTGCGGTTGTGCCAACAAGCCCTCCATGTTAAATGAGAAAATACAGCGTTGGTAAATGCCCTCCTCCAGTCGGTAGAACATCACCTTCAAAAACTGTTAACATCTCACCATTGTAAAAACGAAACTGTTACAATAAAGCGGGTGGTAAACATACAATGAACAGAAAAAGTGGTCTTTCTCTCTGCATGTTTAACCCCTACTGAACATCGCATGCTGTGGCGTTCATTTAGGGGTACGAGCTGCACTTTGCAGGATGGGACTGGTAGATCTGTGGCACGAACAGATAATCTCGACGTCTCGAGGACTTGAACGTAAACGTGTCGCTCCCAACATTTTCGGGTCAGGCGTAGACCCCCGCCCCCACAGCCCTGGTTGTGGGGGTGGGGGTCTAAGCTAACCATTTATCCATTAATTTTCAGTAACGGTTTCATCTTCTGCTTTTAGTAGCTGCTTTATGTTCAGGTGTTAACGGCAGACTCAATTTGAAGATACTTAAAACTGCCACGATCTTTCTATGTACCCCCAAGCACCTGCAGAGGTACCCTCTGAAACACAAGTACCCCTGGTTGGGATTCACTGCCCTAATGCTCAAGATAGTAAACGTAGATGCTTTCGAGTCATATTTTCTGTGGCAGTTTTCTTACTCTGGAGCTTTCCCTTTTTTTTTCACCAGGCTTTTAACCTGTGCCCTTTTTAGAAAACCTGGATGGCATACCACTGCTGTATTTAGATTTAATCCTGCCTTCTAGCCTTAACTTTTGACAGTTTTCTGGCCAATTGCTCGCCACGGCTCATTTGCCTTATTTGGTTATGGGAATGTTTCGCTTGATTATCCAACACCCTACAGCAAAACTGTGAGCCGATCGAGTCACTTATGAGACCAGTTTCTGATGGCAGTAGTGGGCTGTTGTTCCCCACTTGTCAGTGCTTCACTTTGGCCCACACTGAGAGGCTTGTGCTTAAGGGCGTAAGACTGCAGTACACTCCATCGGATCATTGTTGAGAGTCGTTAGTCTTATGACCTTCGTGTGAACCAGCCTCTGGTGTGTATCTCTTCTGTCTCTGCTCGCTTTTTCCTTTCTTGACCGGCAAAAGAAACCCTCGAGCCGTCCCATCTGAAAGAGGCCCTCCACATTTCGAATAAAGAAGACATTCCCCTTCTGCACATCTGCCAGCATGCCTTGTGATCAGGGCTGCACTCAGAGCTGTGACAAACATACTCAACATTGCAGAAAAATTAGTCATGGATAGAGCTGACAAGAGCCCCTAACATCTACAGCTTGGGATGCTTTCCCAGACTGATTATCCCTGGTCTTTGAACGTGCTCTTGGTATTTTTTTTTTTTTTTAAATGTTTTCATTCCATTGGAAATAATCTTATGTCAAAGAAAATTACAATATCACAAGAAAATATGCTCTGTAAATTTCTACGGGTGTCTAATGACATGCCCTCACCAAATGCAACTGAGGCCACTGTCTCAATCCGTGAAAGCAAGCTGGATGAGTTATAGCAGCAGACAGTGGTTGAAGCCTGAGGTACTGTGCGTATCCAGTCATCTCTAATAACATCAATTGATATGAAGCCTTGTCCACCTCAATATCACTGCACAAGTGCAGCTGAGGACTCATGTATATTTTAGCAAAACTCTCTAAATGGCTCTACATATCGAGTCTTCTCTGTCTGCTTCTCACTGGTACCTCTCCACCCTCTCCTCTCTGTATAATTTAGCAGCAGATAAGCTCTCCCGCTCCTGCATTAGTGTGCCATACCACTGCCAGCTGATGGAATAGGAGCCTTCGCTCTATATGTGATAGGGTTTCTGCCTGCCAAGCTCCGCTCCTGCCGCTGCCACCGTCACTCGGTGCTGACGGGTCCTGGGCGCTCGCCACGTCCCGCACCTGCCAGGCTCATAAAGAATCCCCCTGTTTCTGCGGGGCCCCGAGGGCAGGATCTGCCATAATTGTTAAGGATGTCGCGATTTAGACGCCCGCGCCAAAGCTTAGACAGTTGACGGCGCCAACAAGTTGGCAGATGGTCCGTTTTGTTCAGCTGATCCGTCAGCGGGGCATTTGAGGCGTGGAGATGCGTGAGTGGATGCGTTTTTATCACAAGTGGCAAGAATTTGTGTCGCGCTCGCGACTGTACGCAAAAAGGCCGAGCCGTCGCTACGCGCTTTGCTGCAGCCTCGGGCCAAGAGCCCCCCGAGGAGGTCCTTGATGTTTAGCATAGGACAGCAGGATAAGCGGGCTCAATAAAAGAACACAGCGACGTGGACGTCCTGGTCAAGTGCCCCCTCTTAGACTCTCATCACATATAACTGCCCCCTTATATGTGAGTCAAATCGTGACTAATATGGTTTACACTTCATGCTGAGAATAAGTGAATCCAGCTTGTGCGTTTGCTGAAGCTGGAGGGGTACCACACACCATTAATTTGTGCGTGTATTCACCATTACGATGCCAGCGGCTAAAATAATGCATATTTATTCCCTGTGACAAAATGATGGAATGAGGCCTTTACAAATGAGGCTCTTTTTTCTTCTTTTCTTTGCATTTTTTTTTTTTTTTTTGTTGTTGTTGCAGAAATTCCACTCCAGTGTTTCCACAGTTTCACACCGCTGGCTCTCTTCTTCTCATTTTCTCCCCGTGTGTCTGCCGCCGTCTTGCTCTCATGTCTCCGCATCTCGTCTTGTCCTCATGTCAACCCATCTATATATAGCAGGTCCCCCCCCCC
>CM022487.1:22642952-22669303 GCA_011952105.1 Coreoperca whiteheadi | reverse complement strand
CTTGTTGTGATAGTGTATGTGAGTGAGCTGTGGGGGGGGGGCGGGGCGGCGGGTGGTTGGGGGGGGGGTGGGGGTGTGGGGGGGGGGGGGGGGGGGGTGGGGGGGGGGGGGGGGGGGGTTCCTCAGCAAAAATCAGATTCCCCTGCATGTAAAGTCTGATTCCTGCGTTGTCTTACATCTGTGTCTGCTCATTAGCTTTCCACTGAGCCCATATGGCATGTTTTGGTGATTCTTTTCCCCCGTCAGAGCCCAACTGTTCTCAATTGTTGTTATAATCATTCCAAAGTCTGAAATTAATCTCAATTTACGCTGTGCATCAGACTAAAGCGAGTACTGTGTTCAGACCAGTCGTCGCGCTGCCTCGTTTAGAATTCCTCGCACCTCCCGTTAAATGAAATCAATTACAATTTTATCTCTTTCTCTATTTGAGATTGCTATCTCTACCTCCCTTTTACCCCCCCCCCCCTCCTCCTTGCCTTCTCTTCCCAATTCTTTGTCCTGTCCCCTTTTCTGTCATCTTCCACCGTCTCGTCCCTTCCCCCACCTTCTCCCTCCGTGACTCTATACCTGCTTTCACCTTTGTTCTACCTTATCTCTCCTCCTTTGCTTCTCCTCCTCTGCCTCTTCCGCACTGATATTCTTCACCTTTCATTCAACCTTTATTTTACCTTTGCTCTCCTATTCTAATCTACTTTCATCTCTCGTTCCCTTCCCCCTCGAGCTTTGTTCCTCACTTTCCTCTTCCTCCCTCCTATGACAACATATTTTCTTCTCCTGTTCACCGCTTTAGAGTTTCTCTTTATTTACACCTTTTTTTTCCCCCTCCTCCTTCCGAGCACTCCAAACCCCTCTCTGTCACTTGCTTTCTGCTCTTCTTCCTTTTCATCTTCAAACTCTCGGCATTGTCCCCCTCTGCTCTGCTCTTCTAACCACTCCTCTTGTCCTTTTCCTCTCCTCCGTCCACAGTGCCCATTCAGGCTGGCGTGATCACAGGAGCCATCATCGGGGTGGTGCTGGGCCTGCTGGTGCTCATTGTGGTCATCTACTACCTGATGAGGTTCCTGGTGGCGCGCCGCGTCTTCAGCCTCAGCGTCAGGTCAGTGACCAGCCTGTGGCCGGCGGCGCTCTGCCCGTCGGGTCTGTGCCAGGGACTGGAGCTGAGGCCGGAGCCCATCCCTGGCACCGACACCTGCGTGGCCAAGCTGGCGTAGCTGCCGTGCCACGACTTGATTTGGTTAGGTGTGCAAGGTTTAGATTTGAAGTTAGTCAGCTGGAAAGCGACCGATAATGATCTCTCATTTAGATTGAATCTAAAAAAAGAAACAGTACTGCATAGGTCCAAAGCAAGATGATTAAAGGGGGTGAAGCGAGTGGATAATCCACTAGATCATGAAGATGGTGGATCCATCATCTTGCTTACACCTTTCCAATCTCATGAGATCTTAACGCGTCTAGCACCTGGGGGCTGTGTTTGAGATAAGGCCAGTAGATTAAGTTGATGTTCTCCTTATGATGGCTGCCAGGCAATGCTGCCCTGTGACCACTGGAGGGAGAGATAGATTCGACATCCTGACATTGTCTTTCTTTTGTCCCCTCCAGCAAACATGGCAAGAAAAAGAAAGAGGGATCACAGCAGAGACAGGCAAGTTCCCTCCTCTCCTTCTTCCCTATCCCCTCTTCTTCCTCTGCCTCTTTTCCTCACATGTACAGTTGGCAACAGCAAACGCAACAGCTTGGTTTGCTGTCACATTCAGGTGCTAAATAGTAAGATGACATCCTTTTGGAGAGATTACAATAGCATTCAGCGTTCTGAATATTTGTTAAGCTCGGGAAACGTGTCAGAAGGAATATTCATCTATTCTGTTGCAGTGCGGTACAACACAATAGCATACATCCAACATGACAGTGCATGACGGTACAGTTTCATAATCGCATTCCCCCAGTGCCAGTCCAAGCGGCACCAATATGTCCGCACACTTAGCCGGCTCCTCCTCGAAGCAACATATCAACAACAAAATAACACGTCGTTCAAACTCTGCCCAGCAAACACTAATAACAGTGTTCAAGCTGTTAAAATTCTAGTGCCATCTCAGCATTTGAGGTGCTTTAAAGCCCGTGTTGTTCCTCCTCCCTCCCTCCCTCTTTCTCTCTCTCTCTCTCTCTCTCTCGTGGCCCTCACCCCTCCTTCAGCCCCCGCAGGGGGTCCAAACAGCACGGTGCAAGTAAACAGCCACGGGGGAGAAAAATCAAACCAGTGACTGTGAAATGGCTGAGGCCATGTCACAGCCCTAATGCTATTGCTGTATTGAATGGAGACTGTGATTTGCTCGCAGTGGGGAAATAGACGGGAGCTGCTGATTTCGCTCACTGGGAGTCAAATGAAAATCACTGGGCCTATTATGGTCTGGGCTGTTATCAGTGGTTTTACACTGCTGCACGCCAAGGATTTAGGGTATTTCCCCCCCCTCTATTCCTCATGGGAGTGTGATAGCCTCAAGTGGTGGATTAATCAGACATTTTGGTGGCTTGTATTCTTTTGTGCAGACAAGGCACCGGGGCAAGTCCTGTTTGATTACTCCTTAGTAGTGGGGGCTGTATGGTTGCGGGGGTGTATTGTAATCGACTGTACGCCGTGCATGCTGATAATCGGGGGGAAATGGCAAGTCAAGGGACTTGAGTTCAAGGCGTTTTCCTAAATCAAAAATCAGCTTTGAAATGAGCGACACGCAGCGATATCAGAGACGAAATATCAAAGGTGTCATTGTGACAGCGCGTCATTTAGCCGCAGGCATAAGCGAATGTAAAGATGAAGCAGTGGCTGCGGGCTTCCGCTGGCGGTTAGGAGCGCGCCATCTTGCCCCTGTGGCTCAAACCTAGGGGGCGACAGCAGCGAGGGCCAAGCCTTCCTCCTACCTCAAACAAGTGCGCTCATTCTCATCTCCACGGAGCCCCTCTTCCTCCCTCTGTCGTCTTCTTCCCTTTCTACTGTCATATGATTGTCAAGTTACTCTTGAGCTCCAGTCAGTAGCTCTCAAGTGCCTGCGGCAGGTGACAGTGCATATATGAATAAATAACTCGCCGCCAAAAGGACACTGAAATATTTGACAATGTTGTCATTTACCGTTACTCTCCTGCAAGTCTGGGCTTGGAAGAAAAATATACAGCAAAAACCGCTATTCCATCTGAGCTCACACGCCCTTAATATATGTTTTTATTTATTTATTTGCTCAGAGCTGATTCCTCTTCTTGAAGCGACGGCGCACACACAGGACTCGTGGGATTGTGTAGTGCGCTCATAAGTGGTTGTTTGATCAAATAGCCCTTATTAGGAGGCTCTGCTGACACGACACAATTTTGTATCAGCCTCCCCGTCTTCGTTACTTTCTGTTTGCTGGGCTTGCACTACAAATCTCCGAAAGGCTGTGGGTGAGGGAGTGACGGAGACAGAGAGACAAAGGAACCCTGTGGTGTGTGCTGCTCCCCATTAGGCGGAGTTGTGGGAGAGGAGCAGCCACACACATAAGAAAACTCACAGGAATGAACACACATACTGTACTGGAATGATAATTGAGTGCACTCGGTATCGATCTGAGTATACACACACACACACACACACACACCCACCCGTTCTTCTTTCCGCCCCCCAATTGCCCCCCCCTCACTTCACTTCACTTCACTCCCTCCCTTGCGCTCTCATTCACATTCCTTTTATCCGGTCCCCTGTCTCCCTCTCCTCAGTCGCATCCTTCTCCTCCCGCCTCTCCGTTCCTTTGACTTCCTCGCTGACCATGAGAAGCATCTATCTGTCTGTAATTCCCCCCCTCTCCTCTTCCATTTTTGCTCCCGCTCTCGCTCTGTTCGATCCTCCCTCACCTTCCTCCCCACCACCACCACCACCACCTCACTCCCTTTCCAGTGTCTCTCCTCTCCCACCTCAGGTCTTCTGGCTTCTGATCTGCTTTCGGTTCTGGACAGAAAATCACTACCTCTCACTCTTCATCTACCTCTCAATCTCCCTCCTCACTTGTCTCTTTTAGTATGCAGCAGGGGACGCAGCCACTTACCTACCTAGCTACCTCCCCAGCAGTCCCTCCTATTTTGCCACTGTACCCACATTTCCTTTTGAAGTGTGTGCAGCCCCTGTAACAAGGGTGGTTCTGCAGTCTGCCTAAGCAGGCTCGAGTGTGTTTACGTGGCAGCCCCATCATTAGCTCTGTAATACATTGCACCAAAAACGGAGCCTACCGTGGGATGCATAATGGTAAACAATACAATGATGTATGAGAGAATGTAAGTATGATCGAAGGTAATGACACAGGATGGGCTGCGCAGCTGCCCTGCTGAGCCGGATGGTAGCCAGAGAGCGTACGCCTCGATTGCTGTCTTATCAGAGTGCTTTTGCACAGTGCATAATTAAAGATGATACATTTTCTAATGCAATCAGTGGGGTATTATTAGCAGAAGCTTCAGTAGGTAGAAGCTGCCTCTGGTGTGCTTTCCACCGTTGACTAACCTGATGTATTTCAGTCTCCAAACCTCAGATCCAGCATGCTTATTATTCACTCTGGCTGTCCTCTGTAACTCTTTACAACGGTGTACTGGCCTGTAGTTCAACCTGTGGAAGAGTATTAAAAGTACACAGTATTGTGAAACCCATGAGTGAGGTTTCATTAAGCCCCATCGGAGCATTATCGTGTGCTTGTGATACTTTTCAATAGGTTAACTCACAGGTTAATGTACTGGAATACAGCTATTTTAAAGTTAAGTGTTACCTTGACCTTATCTCCTTTCTGTCCAGTCCTTCCTGATGGATTTTTTTGTGTGCGAGCACTTTACTTCCTTTTTCCTCGTTCCTCTTCTTCCTTTTTATAGATTTCTCCTTAGAGATGTTTTCAGACACTGCACAGACAATATACAAAATGAGTGGGAGTGAATGGATGGATAAGTTCTAGCTAGATGAATATTTGAAGCTGAGGTTGGACTTTTAAAAAAAAAAAAAAAAAATTAAATAAATAAATAAACCATATAGCCCTGACCCACGGCTACAGCAAAATGGTGTAGGAGATCTATAACAAAGTATTTATTCCCCTGTAAACTTTAATTATTTATTAAATAGCCCGATTATATGATTTGTAAACAAATATTTCATTCCCATGAATATTCCCCTCTCTAAATATGGTGGGGCATCATGCCTTGAACAGCAGCCAGCCTTTAGTTTTTAGTGTTACCCTAAAAGTCTAAGTGTTTCAGAGACCCAGTATACACGGGGGTGTTGATTTGCGGGACAATCAGCATTTACAGTAGGTGTCTAGGTTGCGTTACATTTGGTCGAAAGGTGAAAGTTTGGGAGCAATGTAATTGTCAACAGGATAGCCCCCTGGAGATGCATCGTCCTGTTTTAGAGAGGGTCCTGACAAGACGTTGCATTTTCACAATGTATCCATTTAGACAATTCTTGAACAAAAGAAGGAAAGAAACAAGAAGAAAAAAGACACAATTTGAATATCAATAACAGTCATTAGTATGACGCTAAATCTGAACGAGCAGGAACAGCATTATTTCAAACATGAAAAAAAGGTTATATTTGAATAATTCACACGAGGTTATGAATTTTATGTGTGGTGCTAAATTATCTCGGTTACATATAATCATTGTTTCAAGAGCCTTTTAATGACTAAACTAATACCTACCGGGGACCGTGAGAAGAACGACCCGGAGGGAAGCTATTTTGTCTACAAACAACGTGAAATTTAAAGATGTGTGTATAGGCACAGTGTATCTAAAATAATGAAATTCCAGTAAGCACCCAATATGGTGTGTGTGTGTGTGTGTGTGTGTGTGTGTTATTGATCAATTGTCACTCAGTTGTCACAGGTGTATGGATCCTGCCTGCCACTGTGTCCTATCCTAACGCATGGTTACCTGTTTTGTCACCCCCTTACAGCTCTGGACACCACCCCCCCTCACTTGCTACCCCCTCCCCTAAAAGGACTGTCTCTCTACGTCCTTGCCCCTATCTGTCTCTATGTATGTCTGACTCTCACGTCTTCCTCCTAAATGTGTTTTTCTCTCCTCTTCACACAGCTCCACCCGTCCTGCTAACCCCATCTCTCATCCTCTCACCTCTAATGCACCCATCTGACCCCTCTCTCCTTGCCCTCTCTCTCGCTCTCTCTATCTCCCTCACGCTCCTTTCCTCCTGAAGTGACTCTCCTCCCCTGTTCTCCCCCTGACCCCCTCTCCCTCCTCCCCCCACAGGGCCCCGTGCCTCCCGCCGACCCCTCCAAGGTGAAGGCGGCCGCCTCGGAAAAGAAGAAGCAGGAGTCACGCAAGGATAAGAAATAGGATACGGGGAGGGGCTGGGGCGGGCTCGCCGGCCGGCTGCTTCAGCCCATGCGCCAGGCGGTGGCGAGGGCTCAGCCCAAGCAACAGCAGCGAACCATAGTCAGAAAGACAGCGAAGGTGGGGGGAGGAGGGGAGGACGGCTCGGGCCGGGTGCTGATGACCATCGAGCTGGAGCTGACCCGCAAAAATGGGGAGGAGGGGCCCGCTGGTGAGGGAGGGATAGGGATGTCCAAACCACTCGGCCTCCTCTCCCACCTCGCCGACCAGCTCACCTTCAAATAATAGACCAATAGGGAGGCGGGGGAGGCCAACGGGGGAGGGAGTCGTCGAGGATAAGAGAGTGGGAAGTCTACTGAGAAGACAGCAGGAGAGTTAAACCACAAGCCTACTTTACACCCACCACAACGCCAACCTGAGTCCCTGAATAAATGAGTCAAATCATATCTGCACTTGTCACAGGCTGATGACTGTAGACGCAGCTATATGGGCCGAGATCTAAGATGTCGTGATAATCTCTTACACCAGCCGGCACCCCGAGTACTTTTGTCAGGTCATAAGATATGCCATTTGAAGCGAGACCCTAAGACGGCCGGGTTTGATAACAAAATCTAAAAACCTGCTCCCCGGGTTTTGCCTTTCTGGTTCCTTTCATTGTGATCCTATCCACCGAAAAAGCTTTCTCCAAGTGCGTCCGATACGCATCACGAATCCCAAGCTGCGGGGACAAGCCAATTTGCTCTTTTTCGGCGGCGCCGCGTCAAACTCTAACTTTCTCCCTTCACACTGATCTTCATTCTTTTCCCTCTCCTATCCCATTTCTTCCTCTTTTATTGTGAATTTCCTGACTTTCTTGTTAATTCAAATTACTGAAGTGATTTATATGCTAACTGCTCTATCCTGTTTCTCTTCTTCTCTCATTTCCCCTCCCTCTTTTCTTCCTTTTCTTTCTCCTATAGATAAAGGTCTGACTTCTCCATGACTGCCTCCACTCCTCTAGTCTGCTCCCTCCTTTTCTGCCCAGCCTGATGCAACCCCCATTATTTCCCATTATCTCTACTCTTTCAAGACAGCACTGGCTGTAAGAATAGTCCTACTATATCAGTGGCAACTGTGTCAAATAATTTTTACAACGTCTCATCGGAGACCCTATATGCACTCATTGGGCAAACTGTAAAACTGTTTAAGGCCTAACTACGCACATAACATCCTTAAGAGGAACCCGAAAGACATCCCACCGTGTTTAGAGTCCCCTGAATCATCCCCCTTAATGTTTACGACTCAATCACACGCACTGAGCGGAGCTGTGAGTGCACCCTGGACTTCAGATAGAGAAAAAGAGAGGCAGAGAAGGAAAGGAGAGTGATAGTGGGAGAGAAATATGATTCCTGCTCTCAGCCGGCTTAGATAGAGGTTGAAGCCCTCGAGCTCGGGGTGATTCAATCCTCTCACATTTGAGCTAATGGAGGTTGTCGCCGTATCCCTGCCCTGGCTAAAGGGGGCTATTTCTGGCCCCATAAGTGCGTACGGGCTTACTGTAACAGCTGCACATTTTTCAGCCAACACGGGGGGGAGGGGAGCGAGGGAGGGGAGGGGGGGGTGTGGGGTTGCCTGCTGTGCGGCTTGTGCCTGAGTGCACGAGGCTGTCCGCTGTTGACTCGACGGCCGGCGACTGACGACCTGGAATGACGTCACGGCCCCCGAGGGCTAGCGGACGCACACAGGAGTCTGACAAAAGGGCCAGGAAGTGGTGCAGCTTCCGCGCTCTCCGAGTTATTTTAGGTCCAGTTAATCTGCTCGCACGTTTCTCCTCGCCAACCCAGGGCTAATTATTTTAGCACGTGCTGGTAACAAGATATCTCTCTCAGCATCTTCCTCTCTCCCTCCCTGCCTCCTCTGCTGTTTTCACTCCTCTGTTTTTCTGTCTGCTCCCATCTTGGGATTCATCTCCTCCCTCCAAACCCCTATTTCATCCCCTCTGTCCTTACGTCTTTGGCTTCCTTTATCTCTTCCTCTTCCTGTCGTCCATTGACTCTGCACTGCATTATTCCCCCACCGAAAAGGGCTATACACAATCCACTCCACTCTTTAAGCCTCTCCTTATCTGAATGCCAGGCCTACAGCTCAATGTTCTGCTCCTCTTTCCTCTCTCTTCTGTCCTTCTTCCTCCTCTTCGTCCTCCTCCTTCTCTTATTCAAACTTCGTTGACGGACATCTCTCCCCCCTACCCTTGGTCTTGCCCAATGATCGACGAATGCCCCTTCAAAATGCCACCTCCCCCCAAAGGCATGTCGCCTGCCAGCCCGCCTTCCCTCCTTCCTCCGACTCCTCACTGTCTTATTTCTGCTGGTTCGAATGACAAAATGCTCTCCTCTGCCCCTTACTGGCCAAGGAAGGAACCACGCGGGCGGAAGTCCCGCCTTTAGTGCTCACTGAAGACGCCAAACAGAAACTTATAATCTAGCTAGCTCTCCTCCGGTCGCAAATACGACGCGTGTTTTATGTATATGTGTGTCTAGTTAAGAGTGTTTGATATAAAGCAAAAAAAAAAACCAGTATGTCACCCTAAGTAAAGCAAATAGCAAGACATTTTTTACATGTTGACACATGTAAGAACGTGTTTATCGAGGCAGGGAAGAAATGTATTCGATGCATTTCGATGCAATGTAATTGTATTCGATGGAATATGTCATTATATTTCTCACCCTGTGTGTGTTATGGAAGGTACTGTGTGGCTGTCTCTTCGGTGCACGTTTTATTCCGTGACGAAGGGAAATCGAGGTTGGTGTGCGGCGTCAGAGAGAAGATGAGGGGTGGATAAGGGTTCGGTTAGCCTCAGATTCAGCGATGTGGCTGGGCAGGGGGAAGAAAGGGGGAGGAAGGTGCTTGCAGTGGGAGAACGCTTTGGAGGAAGAGACTTATTCATCACTACAGATAGAGCTGGCTCTTCCCCCAGAGCTTTCTTTTAAAGGTGCTCCTTCCCCAACCCTGAGCCAAAGATGGATTGCGATCTGCGTGCTTGATATGCAGGGTGGATAGTGTAGACTTGAATGTTCCTTTTAAATTTCATAACGGGAATGGAGGTGCTAAAATCCACATCTTTATAACTGGAGATCTGTGTCACTAGTCGCTGTTTAACTATCCAGTCAAATGGATTAGTTAGAATGTTTTCTTCTTTTTCAGCATAGCCACACAGACACCTGACATAAGAAAAACAGCATTAAAATGCCTTTTAAAAATGTTTTGTATGTATTATGAACTGTATTAGTCATAGTTGCACAATAACCTTCCCTTATTTGAAATGACTGGAGCTTCTTATTTTTTTTTTTACATTTATTTTTAATGCTTGTGATAATTCCAGAGCACTAACAACTTTTGATGACTCTGTATAATATGTTGTAAAGAGAACGTAAATAAATATTAAAGCCCCAAGCGCAGCTGTTGTCAACCGAAGACAAAGTAAACCCAGCTGAAAATGTCTACAGTCTTCTTTCTTTCAGTTCCAAGCATTGTGGAAATCTGTCACGAATGTGTCTGCCAAGACACACACACTTTCATGAACGTTTCAAAAGAAGAAAGTCCTTCCAAAATGAGATATCCACCATTTGAAAAATTTGAATACTCCGATGACATGAAAGCAAAACTTGTGATAGAATAGCACTAGCCTTTTTTAGCTGTCTAAAGACATTTGCATACGCAATAAGAACATTTTAGAGGACGTGATCTGGAGGTTTTTAAATGCTGTACAATGGCTACCTGGTGTTTTTCTTTCAAATTCACAATCACTTCGGTTTTGGAATTAAACTTTGAAACTTGTGCTTCTTGGCAGCAGGTGAGGACTAAAATTATTTCACCTCATCATGCCCTTTGTTATCCAAGTACCAAAAAGTAATGATGATGAACTGAAAATAAATGCTCTGCGACCATTTACAACCTTTTCACATTTTACACGGTGTCAAAACGAGCCATACTTTTCAGCGAGGCTTAATTTTTTCTGACTTAACTTGCAGGCGGGGTTCAGTGAGCATACATAACCTTTTCAGAAATGCTCTGCTTCGCAATCAGACAGTTAGACACACAGTACAACCACAGTCTTTAACTGATGCCCACTGACCTACGCCGCTACAGCACCTGAATAAGCTGGCTGAGGGGGTGATGGTATGCATTGCTGTCAAGTCAAATTTATTTATAGCCCAATATCACAAATCAAGAATTTGCGAGGGCCTTTACAATCTGTGCAGTATATGACACCCTCTATCCTTGGACCCTTGCTGTCTGTTTTTGATGCTACCACTTAGTCACCAAAGTCAGAAATGTTCAAATCCCACACATAGGGGATTTAAAGTTACTGTGTGTAGAATGTCATCATAGCACTTTTCGAAGAAATAGTTTGACATTTTGGGAGGTCCACACATTTGCTCCCCTAGATGAGTTATGAAAAGATTGACACCACTCATGTCAGTGTGGAGCTGGACCCAGGGGTCTCATTTATAAAACAGACTTATGGTCAATTTTGATCTCAAGCATGCCTTGTGCAGAAAGCCACGTGTAAGTAGTTCTTTATAAAACCCTTACTTTGACGTGGAAATGAGCTTGTCTCTAAGCAAAGTCTAGACTTGACGCAAATGATTTTTCCTGTTGGGGCATTGCAGTTTGCGACGCATATGCGCCCGAGCCAGTGGAGAACTTTGCATTAGCTTTATGAACAATGTGATAGGAATTATCAATTAAAAGTGGGTGGAATTTAGGTGTTTAGAATTAAAAACAGGATGCAATGTTCTATAAATAGCGTGTCTAATTCGAAAGGAGTAACCATAGCTGGTCTTGCGCTATTGGAAGACATTGAAAACTGTCCCGTCTAAAAGCACAGTTCTCAGAGACCAGGATGGCATTTTTGCACATGATGATCCCTGATTTATGCCTGACTAATCCCTCATTTGTGCAAGCACTGTATAAGGGAAGATTGCTGATTGTAAGGCAGGTTTCATGAATGTTAAGTTAATTTGAGATTCATAGATCACAGGTTACAAATGGGCTTCTTAGAACCTGTGCAAACAAGGTTTTTTTTAATGCTAAGTATCGTTTATGAATCGAATGTGTAAGCTCACCGTCGGAAATGATCTTAAGACTAAGTTCAAGTATAAATCTAAGAACATTTTTATAAATGAGGCCCCTGAAGACTCTTAGCTTAGCATAAAGACTGGAAGCAGGGGAAAACAGTTTGCCTGGCTCTCTTCAAAGTAAAAAAATATGCCTACTAACACCACTGAAGCTCACGAATTAACATGTTAACAGAAATGTAAAAATGGCAATTTGTGGTTTTAGAGAGAGTTATGTTGTGTAACTACTTCTTAACAGACTACTTTCCAGAGTCTTGTCGTCACCATGAGGTTGCCAGGCAACAGCACGTAACTCCCCCTAAAACCTCAAATTGTCATTTTTGTCCATTTCTGCAATGTGTACAAATGAAAGAAATGAGATGCGTATCAATTAGTGAACTTGTATTGTATGTATGTATGTATTTTCAGACTTTATTTTCCTCTGCATCCACTCTTTGATGCTAAGCTAGGCTAATACATTTTCAAAACATATACATAGGGACTTTAAGGTGAGCCTACCGGTATGCAATATTGACTTAACATAGTGTTAACTTTCCAATTCTTATGGATTTATTCAGGTTTAAATTGACCAGTTTGATCACTTCTCTGGCTTGTCTTATTGCTAAAATTTATTTTCTTTGTATATTGATATCTCTGAGAAATAAGAAACTTTTATAAGAAACTTTATTCACACGGAGTTGGGTTTTTTTTTAACCAAAATATGCTAAACTGTAATGATGAGGACAACCAAACAAGCAAGCAAACATATCCTTGAAAAATACATTTAGTTGCAGAAAGAATAGCAGGAACCTTGAAAAGGAGCACACTACAGGGGCTCATGCATACTGTACATCAAAATGTACGGCTCATACAGGACTAGAAGCATTGCAATGTAGGAAGAGTCCAAACGTAAAATCAACTCTAGAAGGAACTGGCAACTAGTAAGAAGACATTTGGTACTTAACTGACACAGGATTATTCGCTGCATCTGTTACGTGGGCGCAGTGGTGATGACCTGCCTTATGGTCTAAATATGTTGGACTCTAAGCTAATTGCAGCGTTACACTGGCGAGAGTCACTTTGAATTCAAGCAGAACGGAGCTGTGTGTGAAAAACATTAAGATAACGTTAACAGTTCATCTTTTAGGATCAATTAACAAACGATTTAACCGTTTAGTACCAGGATTTGGTTGCAGGACAGACCCTGGTCTGCGCTCAGAGTCCAAACCGCTGAATACTCTGCTTCCTTTTCATTATTAATCTTGAGGGCCAATATTGGTCCCCCGTTATCACGTTTGTTATAAATACTGCAGGTTATGTAGAGTGCAAGGTTTCATTTGTTGTGTTGACAACAGTGATTGATGGGCTGTTGTTTTCCATGCAACCGTGTGTGTGTGTGAGTGTGTTGTAAGGGTGGTGGGGGACATTGAGCAGGTGCAGGTAAACACACAGAAACCCTCTCTGTGTGTGTGGTGGTGGTGGTGGGATCTGGGAGCAGAGAAACCCTGGGATAGGAGTGGAGTAGGGTGGAGGGATGGGTGGTTGGGAGGTGGGGTGGGGGGGTCATGGCTCAGGTTACCCTAACAGGAGGGAGCAAGAAGAGAGGGAACAGGATGTTTGGTGTGTGGGTGCCAGTCCCAAAAAAAGCCACCAGTGTCTTCCACAAATGGTGTGGGCGGGAGATCTCAGCTGTGGCGGGGCCCCTGAGTGCTGTCGTTCACATTACAACCTGCCGACGTCTGAACGTCCACCATGGGCAAAGGGGTAAGTTCTCTTAATTTTTAAAAAAAAAAAAATTTTTAAACTGCAGGTTTTTTTAGTTTTTTAGTTTTTTTTTATCACACTCATGCCCTTCGTGTCGTACCTGAAAGGATGAACGTGACTGCGACATTATGCGTTCCTTCTGTGGCCTTATGTACAGTAACAGCATATGGCATGGACATGCATCATGGAAAAATACTGAGCTTTCTTGGTGCGGCTGCAGAGTGCTCCTTTTTTAAGACCGTAACATCTCAGGATGATGGCTTTTCTCCACAATAAGTTTTGTTTCCGGGCTTGCTGTTTACTTGGGTAATTACGTAGTTTTGTTTTTATTCTCTCCATCAGGCCCATTCCATTTAGCTTTATGGGAGGACAGGCTGGTAGTCTTACGCACACACACAGTGGGGGGAAATTGCTATGCCAGACACATTTCAGGCACTCCATCGGCTCCGTCTTTGGCTCTTTTTGATTACTTTTTCACTGTGTCACTTGCTCACACTCTCCTCTCATTCTGCCTGTATATCCCTCCTTCACTGACGTGCACACGTGCCTGCTAAGAGGAGACTGACAGCAGCAGATGATTCCCATGATGCACCGTTCTTCCAACTGTTCATGACACACACACACACACACACACACACACACACACACACACACATACACACACTCTCTCTCTCTCTCTCTCTCTCTCTCTCTATCGCTAGCACAAATGAGGAACTCGCACGTTGGGGACAAAAATGTTTTCTCCTCCATATTCAGTGAATGGTTTGCCAACAGTGCCAGGAGATTGAAATGAACCAGCGTACATAAAGTCCATTGTGCTCACACTGATGTTGTAATACGTGGCTATGAATGTTGGCTAGGCACAATGTGGCTACGAGCGTGGGACTTTTCCCACTTACTTCCTGTGGTGGTTTGGGAGGATAGCCTGATGCATGGTAATCTGTCTCTCTTTTCCTCCAGTGTGGCGCTGAGAATGGAGGGAAGAGGAATAAGAAGGAGAGGGACTTGGATGAGCTGAAGAAGGAGGTGGCCTACGTAAGAAAAACAAGCTGTCACTGCTCCAACCCACACTCACTCTGCCCAGTGATTGATTCCATCGCTGGTGCTCCCAAACGATCCCCCAAATAGCGTTACGCCAATGACACCAGATTATTTAACAAGGCTATAAATGAAACGAGTGGCCTGTAAAAAAAATAAAAATCCAACCTGCTTAATGTAGTCAGTTGTAGATGAGTTCTAAGCCTACCAGCCTGTCCTCTCCTATCTATTCTACCACCCTCTGGCTGCTCTTCTTTGTACTCAGAAAGATACTGAATAATTTGTGGGCCACCAACAGTGTAATGCAGAGTTTTTGTCTTGTGCAGAGCTGTAGCTCTTTGAGGTGCTGTCAAAACGCAGCCAAGCGATGCCCAAGAAAACTGTGGTAAGTTTTGCTGCACACGGTATCTCTGATAAAGCAGCTCTTGTCAATTATCAAGTTGGCCTGTGACTGATTAAAGAAACGAATCCCTTGGATACTGTCAACACTTACGAGTAGTTTTGTGATTAAGTGGTGTATTTTACTTTCATCAGTCTGCCTCATGTACTTCTTCACTTAGTGATTTCCTACATTTGTGTCCCAGAAATCCTCCAAGCAACCACCAGACAATGGCTGATCAATATTGGGTGAAGGGGCATATAAATAAAGCCTAACTAGCCAACTGTTTTGAGAACACTGGGGCGTGTCGTCGATTGTGGCTAAATCACTTGCAGCTACATTTCATTGTGGTCAGGCTACTGTGGATTTTGATGGATTTCTCCCTGTCTTACCACTGACGGAGGAAAGCAGCCCTTCATTCTGTGGGACTGACACCGTCCTGACAGCTGGTACAGCTGACATTTTTGTTGCTACGGTACCAAACTCCTTTAGCTACAGTAGAAATATCTTGAGGTGGCATTTGACCATGTTGAACAGTAATAATAAAATTACAAACATACCGCCAAACAACAAAATTAACTTAGAAACACAACATACATTACTAAGCTATTTTTTTCAAAATATTAAAAGTGTCATGTTTTACAGCAAACGGAACAGTTTTCAATGGGTCACTTCTGGAGAACAGACAGTTTGCTCACCTGTAGTTCAGCACTACTTGGAGATGCACGGTGGGGGGGTGGACATCACTCGTTCATCTCTTTGATCTGTCATGAGCAATGAATCCTGTAATATATATATATATATATATATATAAGCCCCTGAATCCATGTCAGACAGAGAGAATAAAGTATTTTCTCAGTAAGATGGAGGTGTGCAATACATCAGAGCTATGCCCTCACGAACTGTTTGACCATTACCCTCGTCAGTTATTAAACTTCCCATTACAGCTGCAGCCATACTGCTTCAGTTGAGATATTGGCTTATATATAAAAATAAAATAAAGTTGACTTGCTTCAGTTCACATAGCAGAATGTTGAATGTATTGCTGTGAAGTAATATGGCCAGTTTCCCATTCATGATATTTCAAAGACACATTCCCTTTAAACAAATTTTACTGGGCTCCGATTCTGTTTACTGTTTCTTTTCCACCGAAGCACAAATGAAAAAGGAACGTTTTTTTTCCCTGCAGGACGACCACAAATTAGCTCTGGATGATCTGGGAAAGCGCTACGGAGTGGACCTCACGAGGGTAACGACGCACAAACCCATGCGCTCTCATTTACACATGCACACTTGCACACAAACACACAACAAAGAGTTGTTGTGATATCGCCTGCAGAGATGTAATCTCTGCTTGCCTATACTGGAAAGCAACATCCAAACTGAGACCAAGCATTACTTTGGTCGAGTTAGATCCACCGTAGCGTCCCCAGCTCACCTTGAAGCTCATTCATCTTTAATCCCTCAATCACACACACACACACACACACACACACACACACGTTGTGTTTCCATCACTTTCGGGACATTACATTGACTTACATTCATTCCCTGGAGACTTACCCTAACCCTAACCATAACCACTACTAAATCAAACCTAACCCTTACGCCTTAACCTAATCTTGCCCTTACTCTAACCTTAAACCAAGTTTTCATCCTAAAATGTAACGATTTACTTTATGGGGACTTGCATTTTGTCCCCATAAGGAAGGCAAGTCCTCACAATGTGACTGTGTAAACAGATTTATGTCCCCACAACATTAGTAATACCCGCAGTAATATCACAAAAGTCTTTATGCTGTAAACACATTTGCTACTTACCTTAAGTTTGACACTGGAGGTTGTAGTGACACAGATTTTATCTTTTTAAGATTAGTGTTTGAAAAAATAGAAGGTGGGGTGCTCCAAAAACATTGTTGTAAAGTTGTAAAAAAAACCTCAAAAACCTGCTAAAGTTTGAAAGAGAGCCAATTTGTGTATTTTCCTAATATAATAAAATTTTAGTATTTCAGGTATTTGCATGGATTTTCTGTAAATTAGACCTTGACACTACTGGGCATAAAATCAGGAAAAAATGTTCAATGAAGTTACATCCAACAGTTTTATGGCATTAAGCTGCAGATGATGAGAATCACCCATTTTATTATATTTGTGGTGTTAAATAGGCCAGGCAGGAATACTTGATGTTCTGCAACTGTGGCAGTAAAATTGCTTTTTAAGCCGCATTGAAAATGGGGCCGTTGTGTTGTAATAAGATTCCCGATGCATGCAGAAAGACGTTCATTCCTAAAAATTGCTCTCCGTCAGGGCCTGACCAACGCCAGAGCTGTGGAGATTCTGGCCAGGGATGGTCCAAACGCCTTGACGCCTCCCCCCACCACCCCGGAGTGGGTCAAGTTCTGCCGTCAGCTGTTCGGCGGCTTCTCCATCCTTCTCTGGATCGGTGCCATCCTCTGCTTCCTGGCCTACTGCATCCAGGTGGCCACAGAGGACGAGGTGCCCAATGACAATGTGAGAAACTGCTTGTGAAACATGCACGCATATGTACAAGCACACACCTTACATATTAATCACACACAGGGAGAGATGCTGGTATGCAAAGACAGCTGCAGTTCAAAAACAGGTACAGTAGACACAAACGCAGACAGACACCGGGTGCAAATGCACGCAGAAACATACAACACCTGTATGCACCTATAGATGCCTCTGTATTTTCAAGGAGGTTTACAAGATACGTACGAAGGCAGACAAAACATACACGCATTGTACAGACATACATACTGCACATATACACACCCTAATCTAAACCCAATTTGAATGCTAATCTTAACACTGAGTCCTTGTCGTAGACTGGCCCAATGTCACAATATTACTGATAACATATTTTCAGCATCAAAACATACAGTGCATTACGATGTGGTAAATATATGTAAACATCATATAAAATAATTGAATCGGTGTTCTTCACGTGTAAAAACAAATCCTTTTTTTTCTTTTTTACTGAGGTTCTGAATCAAGGTACTGATTTAAGTCACCGAAGTCGGCCATGGTCAGTTCCAAGGCTGTTAGTTAGGCAGAAGGAAATCCAGCCCAGAAAACGTCTTCGACTGGTTTGCATATCTTGATTAATCTCTTGATATTGTCATTTAGGGTGTAGGTCAATTTCTCCAAAGCAATCTTCCACTGAAGGAGCATCTTTAGAAATCCAACGTTTTAGCATCTTTCTTGCTATGTATAACAATATTCCAATAAGTTTAGCATTTTTTTGCACTGTCCACCTCAGATGCTAATATACAGTGAAGGGGTGAAAACTCAAAGCCATATCCTATTAAAGTGACCGCTTTGTCTGCCGCTTCTCTTCAAATGCCTGTATCCATGTACATTTCATATACTGCAGCCTGCATAATATTGGAATGGGCTGTGTAAGAATTTCTTGTAAGAAAGATAAATCTTCTAATTAAAACAAATCTCAAACCACTCATTCTTAATTATAATTTGTGTAGAGTAATTAATTAATTAAATTAATTTGGTCAACAGAATTTCGTCAACTGATAACTCAATATGTTTAAACCATCTGTCAATAAGACCATATCATAATTCCACTGAAAATCAAGAAACAGTAACATCAAATTATTTCAAAGCCCTACACATATAAATATACACAGACTTTGCAGACACACTTACTATACACAGCGTATGTCCCAACTTAAACCAAATCAAAAATCTAATCCTAACCCTTTAACCAGAGAGAGTGTCAAAATACTTTATTTTGGTGGATTTTCCTTACCTTTCTTTTTTTATATGACCTTTACTTAACCAGGATGGCCTCTTTCCAAGAGTCCTGGCCAAAATGGCAGCACAATTAGGTCACATGAACCAACACAGAGCCAAACATTCACCAAAGGAAAAGGAGGAGAACTTAAGGGCATTAAAATCGAAAAGGAAGATTAAAAAAAGCATTTTTAAACACATTACAATGCCCCAGGGTTTAGTCCTCATAAGTATAGAATTGCAAGTGCACACTGAGTCCTCCCCCCCCCCCCCCCCCCCAAGAGAGTGTGACGTAAACACAGCCGCTGACACTGGCATCGTTCCTGGCATTAGCGCGGATAAATACTCAGACCAACCGCTGATCAAATGGCGCCAAGCAGCCATCCATACTGCACTTTATGGCTCTGAGTCATTATGCAATCATCATTCAGCGCGCTCCAAACCTGAGACAGCATTAAACCCTTGCATAATATACAGTAACATACAGGGGATAGACACACGCACATGCACACACGTGATAACTTTAATCTCCCCACAATTTAATCTTCAGTACTGAGTATGTACAGCTGGATGCTCTGGTGAGCTACTTCAAAGCCCCGGCTGCCTGCAGCTTTGGCACTTTGAGCCTTTGCATAATGTACAAGCAGTTATTTAAGATGAAAATCCACCGTTACAGAACTTTACACGTTGCTGTTGTCGGAACTAAAACTTAACTTTCATTATTTTGATGTATTTATTCAGCTGAAAGGTCGCATTGTCTTCTTCTGCTTGAGAAAATGTTTTACCATCTCCAGGCTTCTGAAAGTGCTGCTGAACTCAAGCAATTTACTGCCATTTTCTGTTTTGTTTTGTGTGGAAAATCCATGTTTGCAATCTGGAAAGTAAGGATATATTCTTTACATCCTTTACATTTTGATTTGAACTAGATTCAAATGTGTCACCTGCCTGGACAGATGTTGCCTCAACAATTCTGTACAGCTGGTGAACAAGAACAAAAGTCTCCCGAAGCGAGAAGAGGCGAAAGAGCTGAGCTTACATCTGCGGAAACAATGGGTAGACGAAACCAGGAGCTGCAAACAGAACGCTGAATTGAAGGCAAATGTTGTAAACACTGAAAAGTGATTTTCTGAGGATACAGATGTATTTCCTGGTTTCGGAGGAGATTGCACTGCTACAGTAAAAAAAAAAAAAAAAAAAAAAGAAAGGCATTGAAGCGTAAAAGAGCAAAACATTCTGTTGTTGCTGTCAAATGAAAGCAGCACCTTCCAAAAAAGAAACTTTTCAGGGTTTAGGAATTTTATTTTCCAGGAGTCCAGGACATACAGCACACCAGCTGGCAGATGCTTTCATCCAAAGTGCCTGGCTGTCTTGTTTGCATCAGTGAGAGCTCAACCCATAACAGCTTTTTCACTGGTAAAACTGAAAATATTCACTGAAAATAAAATAAAATACACCAGAATAAATGTTCTCACACAACCATGAGTCTACAAAGCCAGGCTCCAGTTCAGAAAGTCTCTTGGTGGCCTCTCAGCGTCTCAGTTCTTGGTTTTCTGGGTTTGGGAGACAGATGTTCACTTGGACTAACATTGAATGAACCATCCAAGATGACAGGAATAGTACACCACAATTCAGCTCTAGGATGGCTTTCCTTTTTAAATCTTTCACTAAGACTGAGGGCTTCACCAGGTCCTCCTGCTCTTAACTCTTCTCGTGCACTCTGCATGTACGGTTTTGCTGTTAGAAAACCGTTTTTAGGTTTGTAAATCCCCGTTTCCTCCGCCTAAACATGCCTTACACCAGCCAAACTAAGTTGATAATGACGCAGACGCCCCCTGTGGCTTGGGTTTGCCCCCATTTCAGTTGTATCTGGGCGTGGTGCTGGCAGCCGTGGTCATCGTCACCGGTTGTTTCTCCTACTTCCAAGAGGCCAAGAGCTCCCGAATCATGGACTCCTTCAAGAAAATGGTGCCACAGGTAAGTTGATGTGTTTGGTGTAGTCTCAGAGCTTTCTGAATCAATAAGCTGTCCCTCAAGTAGGGCTTACACACTCACTTGAGTGGAAACCTAATAAGCTTGCACAAAGGAAGAATAAATGTTTGAGCCAACTTTGGATTGTGTGTGTGTTTGCATAAAAACTCCCCTCGCATTATCCACCTCTAGCACTTCGATTGCCTAATTCTTTAATCTATTTAGGCTCTTTTCACTCCCTCTTGTTGCTTTTCCCCCTACCTGTCTTTCCACTCTCT
This sequence comes from Coreoperca whiteheadi, assembly GCA_011952105.1. NCBI lineage: Eukaryota > Metazoa > Chordata > Actinopteri > Centrarchiformes > Sinipercidae > Coreoperca > Coreoperca whiteheadi. The sequence continues at coordinate 22,648,664 of CM022487.1, read as the reverse complement.
ATCTCTCCCTTTCACATACCTCTACACCCTCGGGCTCCACTTCTTCTATTTTTTTTTTTTTTATATCTCTTCTCTCCCTTCCTCTGAATAAATCCTCCCTGTGTTCCCAAACTCTCTCTCTTTTCCTCACACTCGCTCTTCCTTCTCGTCTCTCTCTCTCTCTCTCTCTCTCTCTCTCTTTCTCTCCGTGCCAGCAAGCGTTGGTGATCCGGGAGGGGGAGAAAATGCAGATCAATGCTGAGCTTGTGGTGCAGGGAGATGTGGTGGAGATCAAAGGGGGAGACCGCATCCCAGCTGACCTTCGAGTGATCTCCTCCAGCGGATGCAAGGTAGGGGAGGGGTGCTGGGCTCAGCCCTGGGAAGCCTGGAGGTCTCAGTGGGATTACAGTAGCACACCTTGCTATTTATTTTTTATTTTCCACTTCCGTTATTTATTTGTTTGTATTGAAAAACAAACAAACAAACAATTTAAAAAAAAAATCAATTATTGTTTATAATGTTCACCATGTTAGTGTGTTACCATGCTAACATTTGCTGACATAGCGTGGTAACTAAAACAAAGTACTTGGTTGGCTGATGGGCATGTCATTAGTTTTACAGGTATTTGATCGTAACCCAAATTAGTGGTTGAAACTTTGGCAAGTGTCAGAGGATCACCAAAGTTAGTACAATTCATCCTGACATCATATGATGTCAAATTTCCTGCCAACCAAAGTCATTAGAAAATCCATCCTCTGGGAACCATAAAAGTCTGTACGAAATGTTTCACTGGATCAGTTAGAACTTTCACCCGACTGGTTGTGCTTAATGAATATTCAGGTAAGAGTCATTAGGATTAACTCTCTGGGGTCCCTCCATATCGTTGCCAAAGTTTCATGGTAATCCACCCAGCAGCTGTTTATATATTTCACCCCAAAATCCACAACCTCAAAGTGGCGCTAGAGGAAATGTCAGGGGATCACCAAACTCCGTAGGCTTCATCCTCTGGGGAACATGAATGTCTGTAAAAAAAAAATTCATGGCAAATCCATCCAATAGTTGTTGAGATATTTCAGTCTGGACCAAAGTGGTGGAGTAACAGACAGCCATGCTGCCACGTTTCATAGAACAAATAGTTATCATAAGGTAATCAGACCTGTATCTTTATTCTCACTTCCAGTTATTCCATATTTAAATCGTATTCAAAATAGGGTCCATATTTCCCAGTTTCTGTCAGACACAGTTTCATTGACTTTCAAAAGGTAGGTCAGAGTTTACATTGAGCAAATTTCCAGAATAATATCGAGCCATTGCTTCTTCTTTGAAGGATCAATGTTATACCAAGCGCTTAGTGAAGCTTGTTTTTGCTGCCAACAAGCGACATTTTAGTCAGCTATAGACACATTGCAAACATCGCAGAGCTGTTGTTTGGGTAGCATATCCTATGATGTCTTGTGACTGTTGACATCACCCCAAAACACGCTTCATTTTGTGCAACGTGAGTATGGTTTGCCTTTAGGTCACCACATATTCACCCAGCATGATGTTTGAGTGGCTAGGTGTCTGCTTTTGATTTGTGGTTTAATGAAAAACTGAGTTAGATTGTACAAGCAGAATTCCCTTCATGCTCATGAGTTAGTGACAGGGCATTTTGTTACACATATTTCTTTGCTTGCTCTGAGATTTCAATATTTAGCTCTGATTCCAGTATTTGTTTTTTCTTTCTGTATACTTACTGTTGGTGAAGGGTGAAAACCTCCGCAAATGTTTCAGCATTCATTTGTGAATACATTCTTCTGGTGTTTGAAGCAGTGTATTAAGACTGGTGATCAGCGGTATAAATGTCTTCACCTATGTGGGAAAAATCGTTAAAGCCAGGCGACGCTTTTGCGAGACAAGAGTGTTAATATCACTGCACTTGTTGCTATTAAGTGCTGCTTCTTTCATTTCCGCCCTGTCGGTCTCACCTCCTCGCTCTCTCCGGTGTCTGTGCTTCAGTCTCACTGGGTAACACTGTTCTCTCTTCCTTTCTCCCAATCCACGTGAAGGTGGACAACTCCTCTCTGACGGGAGAATCTGAGCCTCAGACACGATCCCCAGAGTTCACACACAACAATCCTCTGGAGACCCGCAACATCTGTTTCTATTCCACCAACTGTGCCGAGGGTCAGTAGGCCACATCTGGCCAACATTGTCTCTTATCGCCTCTAAATGTCTTCTTTTTTTTTTTTTTTTAAGCCATCTGGAAGTCAACATAGTTTTTCTGTGTTTCAGCGCATGATTCATTGGAACAACCACCCCTCCCTCCAACAGCATAGTATGTTATTGAATTTTGAATGCATGAAGATTATTAATGAGTTTTCCCATTTGAGATTCAACCGATGGGGATTTTAGTTGGTATTTCAGTTATTGATCATGAAACGGTGATGCAGTGGGCATTTCAATGGGATTTTCATAATAGAATCTGCCACTTCATCAATATCTACATCTACATTCTTATGTAGGTTGCATATACAGTTTGCCTGTAAAGTACAATACATTCATTTTGGAAAAAAGATATTACTTTTAAGTCAGTAATACTTATAATATATGGACGATCCAGTCTGTAAATGTCATCATTTATCAACCAATGATTTAGCTGAGGTTCAAAGTTCAGTCTTGACCTTGGGAATAGTTTAGAAAACCACAAGGCCCATTTAGTAGCTATACGGGAGCTTTCAATCATATCACACAGTCTTCATCAGTAGATGGAGTTTGCCCAGTTGTCATGGAATTGTAATGGTTACAATTTCTGAGCACTTTAAGGACTTCTTGTCTGTGTTGACTGAGATTCAAGATTTAATTGCATCCTATCCTATCCAAATACAACGGAGGTAAATGAAATGTTGTTTGTGGTGCTCACAGCATTAGAAATGACATTTAAAAACCTTTTCTTTCCAGAAACAGTGTCCTGGATCCTCTGGATAATCCACAGATCTCGCTTTGAACAGTTTCCAGTGGAACTACTTTCTACTATGAGAAAATTGTTTCAGTAACATTTGCTACAAGCGAGGTCTTTAGACGACATTATTTGTATTTTACGTGATTCAAATTCTTTTCTCACTCACTCAGTCCGGCATCTGCTCAGTCCACCCGGCCATAAATCACAGGCCAACACCTGCAATTCACCTCCATCCATCACCACTCCTCATCCAGCCATCACCTCCCTATCAACCCTCCTTCCTGTTTACAATGTACAGAACTCAACTCCCACAATGTCTTACACACTGTTAACAGTCATGCAGTGAGAGCATTGGGTCACCCAGCTGAGAGCTGTGCTTTACACCTTGTGGTCCGTAAACTCATGATAACATGTTTAAAGAGCTCTCAAAAAGAAAAAAAACGACATCTACTTGACTACCTACTGTGACAAACTGATGGTTGGTAAAAAGTACAAATGCATGGGGTAACTGTTTAACTGATGCTTTTGTCCAGAGAGACTAACGGTGAATCACCCCTCTCTCTCAGGTACGGCCCAGGGCATTGTGATAGCTACTGGTGACCGAACAGTGATGGGTCGCATCGCCACGCTGGCGTCAGAGCTCGAAGTCCGCCGTACGCCCATCAACATAGAGATCGAACATTTCATCCACATCATCACAGGCGTGGCTGTCTTCCTGGGCCTGAGCTTCTTCATCCTGTCACTCGCCCTGGGCTACAGCTGGCTGGAGGCCGTCATCTTCCTCATTGGCATCATCGTGGCGAATGTGCCTGAGGGACTGCTGGCTACTGTCACTGTGAGTACTGTGTGTGAGTCTGATTTTCACCAAAAAAGAGCTGGGGGTTTTTTTGTTTTGTTTTTTTAAAAAGAGCAGATCAGTTTAAATGGTTTTTAATGGGATTTTATATCCCAGCACACCCTCGTCCCGTTTCTCTCGCAAGAAGACAATGTGCACTTCAGTTTGCAATAAGCAAGGTCCCCTTGTAGCAAGGGCAGGTCATAATATGCTTCTAAGAATAGAAGGTGAGCGGTACCATGGGGAAAAGTCATAAATTGTCTGCTCTACACAAACAAAGAAAAAGGTTAAAGAGAGTTAGTGTGGTCATTTTAATTTGTTTTTTTTAATTTTTATTATGTTTTTTAATGAGATTTTTACTTCGAGAGAGACATTTTTCAAAATAAACTAAAGCGAACCATCGTACGATTGGTGGGTGGGGTGTAGTGTGTGGGCGTGGCTTAATTTGTTTTTATGTACATGTTGTAGCTGCGTAGGTTTTGGTTTTATTTATTCATTATGATTAGCTTGTGTGTAGAGTACAGATCTTTCTGACAGTGGTCATATTAAGCAGAGATGTAACTGATAACATTATTAATGGTTCTACTCCATTTAATGCTGCAGTGATTGATTGCACTTTTTGGCCATTTTGGGGGCAGAGTAATGAGCTGAAAATACAACATCTGACATATTATTGTTATTACAAATTTCCTCTTGTTATGTTACGGCGAACATCTTGGCAAACGATTGCCTATTTACACATCCAGCAGGCATGCTGGAGTAAAATTTTGCATTCATTTGGAGAGCCTTTTCTGGCCACCCAAAAAATATATGTCTAATATTCACTCTCCTTTTAGCCTTGTTTTGTTCTCCACCAACTCTTGAGGAAAAATATCTGGCTCTTTGGCTGCTGGATGCATGACTTTCTTCACCAGCTAGTCCCTCACTTGTCCGCGGTTTGTCGCTGGGCAGGTAGCTTACAGTGGGTTAATGAGCTTGTTCGCTGAAAACAGCTACCTAAGGCAGCTGGAAATGGGGTTGACGAGACTGAAGTTTGTGGGCCTGGAAACCAAAATAATGAACAAAAAGAGGCACAATGCTCTGTAGAACAAAGGGGGAAATGCAAAGTTGAGTGTTAATTCTCCATGGGTTTGTTGTCTTGAGCAGCTGTTTCCTCATTACATGCAGTAATTTGATCTATTGTTAACATAAAAATATTGATTGGTGCAGCTTTACGCCACCTCTAGAGCCCTGATATTGTGCCTGCTGGCTCACTGTCATGGCTTACTGGCACAGCTAAATGGAACGGAGCCATCATCAATGTTATTAGTTACACCTGTGCTTTTCCTAACTCTAATTTACCCTCAGTGAATGTTAGCTTTAGCACTAATCATACTACAGAACACAGCAAAGCAGGTGATTTATTACTAACTGTTGAAGTTGTTCAAATGTTGAAGTGCATCTAACTTCTTTCTGCAACAATAAATAAAATGTGAGCTGATGTGGATGCCAGCTGGCATTTGAAATGCCATCAGTCGACATTTCACTGGTCCCAGAAAATAAATTAACTTCCACTGACTGGTTTCTTTAGTTGCTTTCGCTTTAAACACACCAGGAGTTGTGTGAGTGTGTGTGTGTTTGTGCTGCATTTGTTGCTATGTGAGTAATTTGGTGAGCTTGAATTCATGTGTGTGTGTGTGTGTGTGTGTGTGTGTGTGTGTGTGTGTGTTGCCTCTTATCAACATATGGAAAGTGTCTATTCATCGGATTTTTATGTTCCTGTGCACCTGTTGTTAACCAGCCTACCCAAATACACACACACACACGCACACACACCAACACACTCATACGCTGAAAGGCACCTGGACCACGCATGGTTTCACATGCACAAACACTTGAACGCACTGGTGCGTACACATGCTCTCTTCCCTCCTCGACTAACAATCATCCATCCTCGCCTCTCCTCCTCCCTCCTCCT
>CM022487.1:22610991-22642927 GCA_011952105.1 Coreoperca whiteheadi | reverse complement strand
CCTCCCCCCCTTCTTTTTTTCTCACCCCGCCCCCGCCCACCCCCCCCCCCCCCCCCCTCACCTCCCGCCGTCCTCCCAGGTGTGTCTAACTCTCACTGCCAAGCGAATGGCCAAGAAGAACTGTCTGGTGAAGAACCTGGAGGCCGTAGAGACTCTCGGCTCCACCTCCACCATCTGCTCCGACAAGACGGGCACGCTGACCCAGAACCGCATGACCGTGGCCCACATGTGGTTTGACAACCAGATCCATGAGGTTGACACCACCGAGGACCAGACTGGTAAGACAGAGAGAGAGGGAGAAAAGAAAGGGAGGAGTAGGGAAAGAGAGAGAGTGGATGGAGGGAGCTTGGAGGAAAGATAGAGAGACTGAGGGATATAAAGGGGAGATGGAGTGTGTGGGAATGCAGAGGGGGAGTGTGACCACCTGCCGAAATTCATCTGTCCAATGTTCACGCCGCCAACCAACGTTGCTGTTCGCACTGCCGCTTGGATTAATTGAACAGCGGTATACAGTGGGCGGCTCAACCCTCAGCCACAAACATGTATTTTCCCAGAGTTTCTCGGCAAGGCTGCTGCTGCGGAACTAATCATATTCCTGTCTCCTACCAAACAACGTCAAGTCGAGCCAAATTTCAAAGAAGCTTTTAGCAATAACCAAAGGATTTTGAAAAATAAATACAGGCGTTCTATACATACCAACGAGTATTAAGTGTTAAGTCAGACGATTGTGCAATAATACAAAGAATAGCCAGCAGCGCTGACAAAGGCTGTACAGCCGAAACAGTGCAAGTGCTGAAGGAAAACACAGCGTATTCATTTTTCAGGAGCACAGACTATTTTTGCATCCGTTGCAGGTTTTTGAGCCTTTTGCACCTCGCTTTGTCAAGTTCAACAACCCCAGCCACAGCTTGCCACTGTGTACTGTATGTTGCCTGACGCTATCATATTCTGTTTTCACAATATCAGTGAAAATGACCACTCTAGAGAGTCGAGGCTCAAATGAAAAATGAATGCAGGCGCCGGCAGCAGAGTGAGGGTCATTGTCAATTTCCAAACAGCTTTTTAATTTTAGAGACATTCTGCTCAAAGATGAACACCATTTTTCTGACTGTGGCATTGGAATCGCTATTGTCAAGGAAAAAGTGATTGCTCAACTTAACTGACCTCTGTTATTTAGCTACAATATCCAGGGCTACTCTACTGAACCGAGAGTTAAGTCAGTAGCATAAATACTGCATGAGTCCTTCTTTAAGAAAAAAGTCTAACACAGCTCGCTCTGCTATTCTCTCAGGTTTGGGTTTTGACAAGACCTCCGCTACTTGGACTGCTCTGTCTCGCGTGGCCGGCCTGTGCAACAGAGCTGATTTCAAAGCTGGACAGGAGAACCTTCCCATCGTGATGGTATAAACCCCCCCCACCACACACACAGACACTACAACAGCAGCTTGTAACACTGAAGCATCGATGCTTCAGGCTTATGAATTAGCTCTACTCTCTACAGCAGTGGGGAACAGCATGTTTAGTTTAATCCAAGGATGCTATGAGGAGCTCTTTTTAGAGTTGGACGAAACAATGCATGCAAATTATTCACAAGACATGATTTTGCATACTTGGTGGGTGAAGTTAACAACATCAGGACAGTGTCAGGTTAGCAGTCACTCAGAAATTACCAGTGGTGGAAAAAGTATTCAGTTTATTTACTGTAATAAAGTAGCTATATTGAAATTTTAAAAATACTTAATTATAATTAAAAGTTGTAATCAAAATTGTTCTTAAAAAGGGGAGCTCTTAAGTCTTGTTCTAAATCTTGTCTATCACATGACAGCACTGAAAGCTATTATTCATTTATCATACTGAGAAGCCATAGCCATATATAGCTAATTTCTCCATGAGACAGAACTCCACTACTGTCCAAAACCAAATTTAAAACACATAAAAGAGCCATACCTTTACACTCATAAAGACATATTTCTTTACTGCAATAAGCACAGCTAGAGTAGCATACCTCTTCAAACGTTAAACTAATTGTTGGTTTAAGTCTCTTTAGGGTTTTGTTGATAGCCTAATATTAACTGGATAAAATAACTACAGTATAAATATACTATTGGGCAGTGGAGTAAATGTTAACTACACATTTACAAATAAAGGTGCTACCTTGAACCATATAGGGTTCTTCGGCTTGTCCCCATAGGATAACTCTTTTTTGTTCCTGGTAAAACCATTTATAAAGGTTCCACCTGGAAACCTTTCAAAGGCTTCTCCCTAGAACCACATGTGAATGATTCCACCCAGAAAGCAATGGCTTTCCTGGCGATGCATTTTGGTGCGATCGCCCCTTCAGTCTTACAAAGAACCCTTGGAGCACCCTTTCTTCAAAAATGGGTTCTTCAGAAGCAAATGGTTCTGGGTGTAACCTTGGCCCTTCAGGAAGAACCCTTTTCAAACCCTTACTTCCAAGAGTGTACTTCACATACTGTTTGGCAGTTCAATCTATAACATCGTGTATTATTTTATAAACTGATGATGTGGGTTCGTATTCAACATCCTAATCTGAAAAATAACTAGTAACCAGTAGTTGTCATATAAATGTAGTGAAGTTAAAAGTACCGTTTTACCTCTGAAATGTAGTGGAGTACAGGAATAAAACGGAAATTTTATGAAAATACAGTACACTACTTGAATAAATTACTTAACAATGAGTATATAAAACGGTAGGGTTTACAACAATGCTTATACAACAATCATACTTTATAAATGATTATCATGTTTTTTTCTGTTAATCAAAGTAGCTAGCAACTCTTGCTGTTGAATGAATGTAGTGGAGCAAAATGTACAACATCTTCCTCTGAAATGTTGTAAAGTACTCAAGTACTGAAGTACAGTACTTAAAGTAGTATAGTAAATGTACTTTGTATCCTCCTCTGCGGCCAGCCGAGTCTCACCCACGTGGCACTCACAGGGAAAAAAAACAACCCATAAAAATAATTTGTCAATACCACTTGACACAGGTGCACTACACACACTGGCTTACATGCTTAGCCTCCCTCTCGCACATAAACACACGCACACAGAGGATAATCCAATGCACCCCTGGAAATAACTCTCCCACACTGATACACAAACACACTCACTGCTGGGTAGGTAAGTCAATAAAAGCCCACTGTTCTACCAACCGCTCTCCACCAACCTGTGCTACATTGACCTGAAGAAATTCCCCGTGTGGCTCTCAGCGACAGGGCTTACAGATTCTTGACTCCGGAGGGAGCAGAAGCTGCCTCCGCAGCCTCTCTGCCCCTCAAGGTGCCCAGGCTTCCTCCCTGCATTAAGTAACAGCCATATCTCCTGACAGCACTCATACACAGCAGTCAAAGCCAAGGCTCCACTCCCATTACAAGAACAAGTCCCCATCTGCACCCGGAAAAACAGAGAAATGGAATTTCCTTGGTCTATTTATTCATTCATGAAAAGGCACAAACAAGGACAAATCTTGCGGAGCGCGTGTCCTTGTTTTGCGGCTGTTCATGAATGAATAAACAGGAACAAAGAGAAATCTCTTTTCTTGGTTCGGCCCCCCTGTTTGTATATTGGCCGTCAGGTCAGTCAGTTCAGCATGGATTTTAATAAATTGGCGCCAAGAGCAGGTTGAATTGCAGTGATTATCATGGAATTTTTTATTGTGGGGAATTTTACAGGTTATCAGAAGAGAATTTTCTTCCTAAATAATTCATGCAGCACACAAGCAACTTTGTCACATGGGTTGAAGCAGATAAACCGGCAAAAGCCACATAAACAAATATCGAGCAATGTGCACCCAAAGAGGGATAATTAAATTCTGAGCCTTGCAAAATAGGAAAATAGGCCTCCTTACCGCCTGTGTGTGTGTGTGTGTGTGTGTGTGTGTGCGTGTGTGTGTGTGTGTGTGTGTGTGGATGTCTACATGTGCGAATAGTGTTACAGGCTCAAATTTCATGGACCTTTTCTGCAGGTTAGAATGTTTCGCAATAATTTGCAGTGTCAGTATAAGACTTGTGCACATCACTCTAAACAAAAATGGACCACACGATACAAACTTGGCAAAACAAAGTGTTAAAACCTTCAAGCATTCATTTACTCATTAGCTTCAATCTCAGCAACCACTCTAGGAATTGAATATTGCCAATAGGCAGTGGTCTAATGTGCTCCTGCAACAATATTTATTTCTGGGCGCCCGGGTAGCCCATCCGGTATAGCGTGTACCATGTACGTACCGCAGCGGCCCCTGTTCGATTCCGGCCCGGGCCATTTGCTGCACGTCATCCCCTCTCTCTCTCCCCTGCTTTTCCTGCCTCTCTCCAGCTACCACAATCTTAATAAAGCACAAATGCAAAAAAACATGACGTGAAATCTTCTAATATTCAGGGCCTTTAACATCCATATCCTTAAAAAAATGCCCTTAAGAAACCTTGCAAGCAGCATACATGGCCGACTATTCAGCTATATTTTTCCAGAAGAAAATGAGCTGTTTTAATCAAATTATTCTTCATCCCCATAACTGAAAAATAAAACTAGATTTTGCACTTTCGGAACTTTTACATTAAATAGTTAAAAAACAAACTTTATAAACAATGTTGTGGCCAGCTAACAAGCGTTGGCGATGCAGATGATACTCAGCTACCTGCATCATTAATGAGAACCATAATGGAAGCAAAGAAAGTCATCTCAGGTACCGCTTTAATCAGTAAAAGCTCCCTTCCACCACAGTGTGATAAACACATGCAGTGAGACAGACAACACTCATTTCTCAATATGCATACAGTATGGGAGTGTGCTAATGTGCGGCTGTGTGTGTTTCCCCAGAGGGAGACAGCGGGAGACGCATCAGAGTCAGCTCTGCTGAAGTGCATCGAGCTGTGCTGTGGGCATGTTCGCGACATGAGAGACAGAAACCCCAAAGTGGCAGAGATCCCCTTCACGTCCACCAACAAGTACCAGGTACTGCATGGGAACTAATGTCACATCATGGCACCATCATGGAAGTGGTGCTGATGCCGGTCTACAATGAAGTCCTAACACCCGTTCACAGACAGGGTTCGAAATATGGGGGAACTACTGGGAGCTTGACTCCCCAGAAAGCCTCATTTGACACATTCAGGGGAAGCTGTAAAATATCATCAGTTTTGGTGCCACTGTCTTTTTTCCTGTATAAATTTATATCTTCCTGTATATTTAGGTTGCTGAAAAAAAACAATAGGCTAATAGTAAAGCACTTGTCAACGCATGTGTTTATTTGTGCCTAACAATTTCTGATCACTTGTGTCCAATAAACACAATGCTGTCTATTCCTGCTGTGGCCATCCATTCGTGGGGGGGGGTCTGTTTAACAAAGTAATGCAAACCTTTGCCGGTCCCCTGTGCGTTGGCATTTTTACTGTTTCTCAGCAGAGAGGGATTAAAGAAAACATTGCGAGGGTTAATAACATTTCAGTTTCTTTGTTGGCCTTTTCGCTCTCTGAATTGAAATGTATTGATAGTATATTTTTGGACGTAGGCGGATGCATTCATATGGGCGCGTGCATGTGTACAGTACCCCCCCCATCCCCCACTCCCCCGAAAGCTACTGTGTAATTCTGACACAGTTTACAAGCTATTTGGGAACTTAATTCAAGGTCACTGTATATTCTATACAAGCTTTTACAATTACAAATACAATTTTTTAAAGTTTTTAAGTACTTAAAGTATATAAATTATGTAGTTTTAAGTGCCATATCTTTAAAACTTTTACATTTTAATTTATTTGTAAATCAGTTTTCAAATGAATTATTTTTAAAATCTTATTTTACTTATTAAACTTAAATTTGTATTGAATGTATTTATTATTATTATTATTATACATTTTTATTATTTTTTACAATTCTGTTACTGCTCTTTAAAATGACAATATTATGATGTTTTAAAAGATGCATTTTCAAGACTTAAAAAAAAAAACATATATATTTTTTACATGCTTTGAGTGAATCTTGCATTTTCATTGTTGACCTTTTTCCATCCGGGAAAAGCAGCCTGTACATGCATGCATCTTTCACAAAGGCACCCTGCTTTACATTCACACTGGTGCACACATTTATACTTGGAAGCTGCCCAACAGGCAGCAAACACAACACTGCCACAGAGAAGCTGTGGCGGCTGCTGCTCAGAAGATGCTCTGTTGCTGCCTTGCGATGGACAGAAATCCCTTTTGTTTGAAACGGGCACGGGGATGAAAAGCTCAGCAAGGTTCGGGTGGGGTTAGGTGAGATCAAGTGTTTGATGCACTGGATGTAAATACTCTGACGTTCATTTTGCGCTTTTTTAATGTACACTACCGAAAGGTCTTACGTTAAGCTGCACGCTTTTTTTTTTATTACATACGGAAGGATTAGACAACAACACTGGAAAAAATGTAAAGTTTATATGAATTATGAGTCATTACATAGAGCTTTAACACCTTGCTCAAGGGCACCGCAGCAATTAAGGCAGGGGCAATGTTTCTGCTTTCCACACCCAGTCTTTCCCACCCTGTCTGGAGATTTCAACCAGCATATGAATAACACAACAGTGATGTTGAAGCAAACAAACGGCTTCCTGCATGTATTTTGTGCATCTGTTCCCTGACTTAAAATAGGAACGTCTGTGTTGGGGGGGGAGAAGCCATTTTGCTCTGGTTTTCTGAGATTAGATATGCTGTGTCTCAGATACAATTTACCTGGGGTAGTGTGTGTGTGTGCTTGTGTGTGCTTGTTTGCGTTTGTGTGGGGGGAAGGGTTAATGCAAGGTGTAACACCACGGGAGTGCATGTGAACGTGTGAATGGATGCTCCTTCAACACAGGGGATACATATGACTACAGTGCAAGTCACATAATCTCAAAGTCAGCTTCGATAAGACTTTAATTTCTAACCACTTGGGATAATATGACACCAAATCCTAAAAAATTATTGCTTGCATGAACGTGAAATTCATTGGTGAGTATTACTAAGGAGCATGTCGTGAGCCTGTTTCTTACTACAACAGAAACCGTTTAGAACAGCAAGAAACAACCAGCAATAAACAACACGTTGCATCTTGTTTCGAAATAAATCCTGTCATGTTATGTCCTCACCAGTCTGTCCTTTCTTCAAGCTCTCTGTCCATGAATTGGAGGACAATCCCTCTGGTCATATTCTGGTCATGAAGGGAGCGCCAGAGAGAATCTTGGACAGGTTGGTTAATCAATAGTGGATCGATTATATGTCTCACAAGTAAAGTGGCACAATTTGTTTGGCCTGTTTTTCATTTACCTATCCTTTCTCTTGCAGTAGTGAAAAAAGACTACACTCTCCTTCTATATCTTTGTTTTTTATTGGTTAATAAATCCCGTGAAAGATTAAAATCAGCGTTGAATTGATCCCAGTAACAAGTATTGTCTGTGTATCTGTTGCACCGCCGACATGTTCCTTCCTCACCATGAGTTTATTTTGAGTCGATCCCACATACACTGTCCTGCTGCCATAATTACACACTAGAGCACCAAATGTGTAGTAATCTGCTGGTGAAAACAGTCCCCGGTAATGTAATATCATGTTTGTGAAAAACTACAGTGGCCGGCATTTTTGAATAATGACTTACCCTTTTTAAAAAAACAATTAAACTATACATTTGTGACCTCTTTCAGTGGGAACTAATGGGCTTGGGGCTGAGAACCACAGACAGGGTAGGGAAATCAGTAAGTGTTCGGAGACACACTAATGGTTTTGGTCCTTTCTGTGGATTTGTGGAAAATGAGAGAATGTGGAATAACACCAGTCTTATCCTTCTCTTATCTTTGAATATTAATGGAATTGGGGTGGGATTGAAGTGCTGAAGTGGCACATTTTTTAAACCTTTTTTAAAAATTTTTTAACCAAGATATTTCTGTGCCCAGATGGGACGCTATCATGCTTCATTTGGCCATTATTTTCACACTATGTTGGCCCAAGTCTGGCCCAGTTTTCTTACTCCTCTGCTAATTGAGTCGAGTTGTCCTTTTGGTCAGCCCAAATGCCCACCAAGTGTGACCGTTGAACCCTAATAATTGTATTGATATTTGATTTCTTTTAATGTCATTCAAATTATGTTAGTTGTATTAAAAAAAATTCTTATCAAAAAGCACAAACAATGCTTTTCTGAAAGCACAGATGATATATTTTATTGAACATAGGTCATAGTTTACCCACCTTGTGTTTTTACCTCTAGATCAACCATTATCACTGATTGATTTTTGGGTTTAATTTGCTCTGTTGTTTTACGGCGGTTTGTTAACAAAATTGCTATAACAGATAGAGATAAGTGGTCGTAAAGATTATTTTATTAGTAGTAGTAGCGGTAAAAGTATTACAAATAAATGTTTTACAGGTGCAGAACCATTATGATCCTTGGCCAGGAGCATCCACTGGATGAAAACTGGAGAGACGCTTTCCAGAATGCCTACATGGAGCTGGGAGGACTGGGAGAGAGAGTGCTTGGTATGTTTTTCGTGGCACCAGCCATTATCAGCCTGTTTTGGGAATAGGTAGTGGGGAGAAGCAGTTGGACACAGCGCTCACCTTTTATAATTGGTAAACAGGGTTGTTTAGCCACATGGCCCCATAAAAGTGGAGAAGGCTTTTATTGCAACAGTGTATGCGAAGAGGAAGGTTTTGGCACTGTAGTCTTAACCAGGATTGCAACAGACTGACATGGAATCAAAGCTGAAATTACCATTGTCACACAAAATGTTAGAGATATGGATTTTCTATGGTGCGAATGTAATGTTGTCTGGATTATGAGCTGGTAATGGACTGGCAATTCAATTCAGGTCAAGCTCTGGACTAAACTCTAATATAATTTGTAGATGAAATAACATGTTCCCTTGTAAAATGCCATAGACACATTTTTGGGTAAAAAGCATTACCTGTAATTTAACATTCAATATCTCTAGTGTTCAGTATCCAGACTCTGTAAATGTCATCGTTTTGACAACCAAGGAAAAAAGTTACCTGGCATCTTTTAAAAAGTGCCATAGGTAATAATTATGTGCTATCATCATTTTGTTAAGAGTAGGTGTCACTTTTTCAAACAGTGGAATGTGGAATAGTGCCATTTTTGGAGTGAGACTCCTGAAATCATGTAAATTATTAAACCTCAGTTAATGCCTTGGGTGATGATGATGATGGGTCGGGTGTTTCATGACAAAGGAAGGTTTCTCCACTTTTAGACTGAACCTGTTTTTTTTTTTCATCAGAAGCCTTTTTATTTTGCTTTGCTCTATAGGGATTCAAGAAATACATATTTCAAGGGCTGTGGATCATGAATTAATAAGAGTGGCTGATTCAATTTTTATTTCAGACCTGCAACCTCCAAATCTAAAATTAAAAATGATTTGTATGCATGCTGTAAGGTAAATGATCATTGTAGCCAGAGGACAAATGTATTTTCTGAAGGTGTCTTTTAGAACCTTCTCACCTTTTTCCTATTTACATTTTATGAATACAAACTTAGTAGTGTTTTACTGTAGATAGCAACAGCAAAATACACTAGAGCATCCTTGCTGTTTATTGGATGTTTTGGACATGAAACATCCTTACAGTCATGGAAATTTGGTCAGTTGGTGCCAAAGCAACAAAACACAAGGTTTTGATTTTTTCAATAGCTGCCGTATACTTTGAGGTGTCATTTCAGTTAGTTATGAGTGTTCACCTCACTGATCCCTCTTCTCTTGCAGGCTTCTGCCACTTGAATCTGTCTTCATCCCAGTTTCCTCGGGGGTTCACCTTCGACTGCGACGACATGAACTTCCCCACCGAGCAGCTCTGCTTCCTGGGTCTCATCTCCATGATTGATCCGCCGCGTGCCGCTGTGCCCGATGCAGTGGGTAAATGCCGCTCTGCTGGTATCAAGGTAATTGGTTCCACAGATTCACCCTTCATTGTAACTCCTGAAAAGCCGTTTCCTGGAGCTTCATTTATCGGGCTTTTTAGAGAAGGGATTTGCATGTCAAATGTCTTTTTCAAATCACAAAACGGAGTACAAATGACAACCGATCACTCCAAGGGGCCCTGACAGGTGAATATCGATGGATGAATGAAGTTCTATTGCTTAGAGAGCGCTGCTGATAACATATTCAGTATAAACACTCTTAAAAGATGGCCAGCCAAAGTATCCGAGGCATGGTTAACAGTTTTAATGTTTGTTCAGTGGCTGTATAGTCACCTCTCCCAGGTGGGACTGTTTTTGTGGAAGAAATGAGTGACAGCATTAAGAAAAAAACGTAATTCTCAGACGGGATGATGATTATGGGATCAGAAATGACAAAATCTTAACAATGGCAAAAATCGAATTTTTGATGTGCGTACAAAAGGCGATGATAAAGGATGAACTCAGTGTATTCCAATGTCAATTTTAGAAAGGGTTTCTTTTTGTGAACTGCAGATTCAGTACATTTATTACATATGTCCGTTATATGTTAATCAACTGCAAATACACACAGAGCAGATGTTTTGTCAGAAGTCCTTTAACCTTCCGGGTCGCAGGAAGGTTAAGCAACTTCAAAAAAAGATAAAAATGGATAATGAGCAGTTCTAAAATCGTGGGAAGCATTACAAATATGGGAAAAGGATTTTGCACAATTCATTTCAGGTACAGTAGATATTGTGCTTCCTTTGATAATGATTGTTTTAAAGGCACACTGTAATTGGCTTAAAGAACAAACTAGAGGCAAGAAGTGAGGGAAAATGTTACTGTTGCTTAGGTGAAGAAAATGTTTGAGGAGTTTCTGCTAAAGAAAAAAGGCTACAAAACTGAATGACATGTCTGATAAGTGTCGGAAAGTTTCCTGAGAGTGAGTTGTAGTTGCATTATATCAGCTTTGTTTTGACTGAGGCATTATGGTATTAACTCTAAATTATGCCAAGTCTTTTATGACCTGACAAAGACCTGACTGGGATAGAAACATTGTCTATTTAACTAAATATGTTGTTAGGAATGTGGGCAGACGTTACTTTTTTCATCAGTAGCTTTGCACCTACATGTGATGATTGTATTTCTTGTAGCTGAGCCCGGGAGGAAACTAGAGCACATGGCTCTGTTGCCTTAATTACTTTTTAATGGATGTAGTACTAATGTTTCAGTGCAATGTGCATCCTGAGTCCACAGCATCAGTCCAAAGGCTTTAGTGCAAGATATAGAGCTCTACCATTACTGCACCTTCATTCAGCCTGTGTCGTGCTGTAGATTATGGGGATTTCAAGAATGTACTCCATATGACTCATTAATACTTAACTTTTCACCAAGGTTCAGATGCAATATAGCAGGTTTTCAAATGAGGTTATTCCTTGTGGTTTACATGGATGCAGCTATGGTGCAAACCTAAACTATGGGCGCGTTGTCCTCATATGACTGTCTATACATCAGAATCGTGTGCATGTTTCACAAATCCTACCCAAGATCTTACTTTCACTTTTAGTTAAGGTTCATTACTTTACCTTTGGCCACAGAAATGAAAAAAGTTAGATTTATAAGTAACTATAAGTATCTATAGGTAAGCTTTTGGAGAAACTAAGACTAAAACCCATGATACAATATGTTCTATTGTCACTTATGTGATAAAATGAGAAGAGAGCTTTTTTTTTTAGTCAAGTCTGCTTCTGTCGGTTTCTTTTATTTCGGATGATTACAAAAAAATTATTGGACGATATCTGTCAGAAAAGCTCCTTCAGGACAAGAAGCAGCTTGCAAGTCACACTAAAACTAAGCACTAAAAACTGAAACTAGCCTGAAACCAGTCATATGACATTGTTAACCTGTTGCAGGTGTACTGGGGATTGATGATTGATGAATGAGGATGAGCAAGTATTTTAGGATGTTCTGCTAGCCAGCCCATGCAGACTATAGTGACCATAGACATATGCCGCTGTTGTTTGTGGTCACAAACCCTAATTTTGATGACCATTTTGCCTATGGGAACACACCAAACAAGATTTGTGTTGGAGTATAGTGCCAGATTTGAACCTGTAATAGCACCATTCTTTTCCAGTGTAACTGCACTCAACACATTTGGATGACTTATAGACCCTATAGGCCCATAATGCACTGTAGCTCCAGCTTGCTTTGACACATGACATACAGATGCAATACAGTGGGGGTTTAATGTGATAATGCTCTGTCATTTATGGGACCTTCTGTTTGCGGTCAGGTGATCATGGTAACGGGGGACCATCCAATCACAGCCAAGGCCATCGCTAAAGGTGTGGGCATCATCTCTGAGGGCAATGAGACGGTTGAGGACATCGCTGAGAGACTGAACATCCCCCTGAGCCAAGTTAACCCCAGGTGTGCGAGTGTGTTAGAGGAGGTTTAGCTGTGTGCTCAAGCGTCTGAGAGGAACTTTTTGCGTGACTGAGGCTGTGTCTGTGTTTAAGTATGAGTGCAGTGATGTGTCTACTGGATGTATGTGCATGCAAGCTTGGGAGAAATAGTTCAACATTTTGGCAAATACATTTATTTGAGAGTTAGATGAGAAGATCAATGCCATTCTTATACAGTATCTGCCCATTGAATATGAAGCTGAAGCCAGCATCTGGTTGGTTTAGTTTAGTAGACAGACTGGAAACTGGGGGAAACAGCTGGCCCGGCTCTGTCAGAAGGTAACAAAACCTGCCTACCAGCACCTCTAAAGCTCACAAATTAACATATCTCATTTGTTTAAGTAAACACTTGTTTAACGGGGTAGGGGAGGGGGAAGAAACCACAGGAAGAGCAGAGGAGGGATCCCTTTTCCAGGAAGGACTGACATGCAATAAATGCCGTGTGCACACAGTAGATAGAAATAACAATAGCAAAGTCACAATACAGAAAATCAGAATGACAAGAGGCTCTGCCAAGAAGTAGTCTGGCGCATAAAACCCCAAACTATTGTTTTTACACTTTGGTTTCCGTACAGATTAAACATTAAAACAACACATTAGCCAGTGAGCTTTAGAGGTGCTGGTAGGCAGATTTTGTTGCCTTTGGACAGAACCAGGCTAGCGGTTTCCCCCTGTTTCCAATCTTTATGCTAAGCTAAGCTAGCCAGATGCCGTCTCAAGTTTTATTTTTAACAGACAAACATGAGAGTGATGTCAATCTTCACATCCATCTCTGCACAAAAAAGTCGTTTAGGCGTATTTCCCCAAAGGCCAAACTGTTCCTTTAAGACAGAAAGCATGAAGAAGTGTGTGTTTCCTGCCAGTGGAGCGTGTGTGCTTGTTTGTGTGTGAGAAAGAAAACCGAAAGACAAACAAGAGGAGAAAGCAAGAAAATGTCAATGCTTCCCTCTGCATAATTGCCCCCCCCCCCGGTATCACTGACTCCTTACTGTGTTTGTGTGTGTTCATGTGTGTGTTTCCCAGGGATGCCAAGGCTTGTGTGGTGCACGGCTCGGACCTAAAGGACATGAGCTCAGAGTACCTGGACGACCTGCTGAGGAACCACACTGAGATAGTGTTCGCTCGCACCTCTCCTCAGCAGAAGCTCATCATAGTGGAGGGCTGCCAGAGACAGGTCAATGGACAGGAGTGTGTGTATGTGCGTGTGTTTGGGCCCTTTTGTGTGTGTGTTTATAAGGTTGAATGTAGGCATGTGTGCATGTGATAAAGTCTGGATGAATGCCTGAATGTGTCTGTTTATGTCTAGGTGTAGAGGTATGGTTGAATACAGGTGTGTCATATATGGGTCCGTGTGTGTGTGTGTCTCTGCCATTTAAGGCTGAATACAATGTGCTGTGTGTGAAACTGTTTGTGTGTCTGAGGCATTTGTAAGTTCAGGTGGGTGAACACAGGGTTCTGTGCATGTGTGAGTGTGTTTGTGTATGTATGCTATGTAGTTCAATTTGTGAGTATATGGTTGAATACAAGTGTGTATCTGTGAAGTATATGATTAACTGTATAGAAAACCCTATATATATATATATATATATGCCTTAATGTATGTGCTCGGCGTTTGTGTGTGAAATGTCAAAAATAGATGTGTGTATTCATTTGCACACATCTCCATATATTGAGGTCATGCTACAATTCACCCTGACTCACTCACTCTCACTCCGCGTGACTGAATGATTGCAACTCAATTCCATTTTTCATTTAATCTCCCCAGAGCTGCTTTGAAAAGACATTATTAAGACAGAAGGGGAGGGGGAAAGAGAGGGAAGTGGAGAGACAAAAGCTTAAATCATGGTACTTATCTTTCTCTTCTTGACACTTTTTGTTCGCTGGCCCTTGCGGGTACAGGGGGCGATCGTAGCTGTGACGGGCGACGGCGTCAACGACTCTCCGGCCCTGAAGAAAGCTGACATCGGCGTTGCCATGGGGATCGCCGGCTCTGATGTGTCCAAGCAGGCGGCTGACATGATCCTGCTGGACGACAACTTCGCCTCCATCGTCACCGGGGTAGAGGAGGGTGAGTGTGGGGGGAAATGACAGAGAGACAGGGTGACAGAGTGGAAGAATAAAAGAAGGAAATGATAGGGAGAGAGGAAGCAAAGCTAGAAACATAAAGGGAAAAAGGCGAGTCTGAGAAACAACAGGTCAGGAGATTTTAACAAGTTTAAAATTCAGTAAATTCTGCCATTACAGTCTCGGGTTTTAAACTGGTAAAATCTGGGATAATAAAAAAAGAAATAAGACAGCAGCAGGCAGGGCTTACATATTAAATTTTTATGCCAATGTATTGAAAGCACTTGGTCTCAGCTATGTTAAAAACACTATTAACATCTTTGAAAGGAAAATGTTCAAATGTATTACTTCAATGGGCAGCATTCAGAGACCTGAAAGACTTGAATCTTGACCTGCAATTTGCTTATTAGGACTTGGTTTGACTTGATTTGTGTATTGCCACAAGAGGCTGGTATTTAATCTAAACTAGGGGTTGCTAATGTGGTTTGAGAAAAACCATTAGTAATGTGGATATGCTGACGAAGCAGTCAGAGTCAATCATTTTTTTATTCCAGTACGTCTGGAAAATTCACTCGAACATGACGAAGCCTAGAGCATCAAGAAAAGACAATATTCAAACTATACCATGGTAGTATTTAACCAATATCCCATCCAAAATCTACTCACATATCCCAGTAATGATAATATATCTATATACACATATCTCACATCTCTACAAGGAACCATTTTTCTTTCCTGTGTTTCTGATTGCTGCAGGTCGCCTCATCTTTGACAACTTGAAGAAGTCCATTGCATACACACTGACCAGTAACATCCCAGAGATATCGCCCTTCCTCCTCTTCATCATTGCTAGTGTTCCTCTTCCGCTGGGAACTGTCACCATCCTCTGCATCGACCTGGGCACTGACATGGTGAGCAGTGGGGAAAACCAATGCTTCCCTCCCTTTATTCGGTCCGTCAATCCCTTAACATAGTTTTCCTTCATTATCTCAATCAATAGTTTTGACTTAGCTGCTGAAAAATGACAACTTAATAGATGTATAGACTGCTGCCAAGCCTGTACTGTTTTAAGTGTATGATATACCAATTGTTGA
The DNA here is from genome assembly GCA_011952105.1 of Coreoperca whiteheadi. NCBI lineage: Eukaryota > Metazoa > Chordata > Actinopteri > Centrarchiformes > Sinipercidae > Coreoperca > Coreoperca whiteheadi. The sequence goes on along the minus strand of CM022487.1, from coordinate 22,627,393 downwards.
ACACATCTCATTTTGTTTCCTGGCCATTTGGATGCTGGTTTCCAATGTTTGTTTTTGAAAAATCATAGCTTTTTAGGCAACTTTCGCCCTCTCTTTACACATTCTACTTACAGGAATTTCACAGGAGGCCACGGCAACAAAACAGGAGGTTTTATTTATCTTTATCTATTAGGTTGTATTTCAAAGCACATTCAGTGCTCAAAGCTAATTGTTAGCAAATTTTCGTGATCCTTCCCAATGAAGGGATGCTATTTGTTAGCATGTTGCATAGCTATAGGGCAAGCGAAAGGTGTCATTAAGGAAACCAGTGAAATACTGGTGTCAAATATGAGTGCCTGAAGGTAAAAAGAACAACATGTTTGGTTTAATTTGTTCTGTCTGTCGGTGGGAGAAATTCGCTCTTGGCTCACTGCCGACGTCCATTTGTTCAAGCAGAACAAAGACTGGGTGACGGCGCTCACATACAGATTTACATTTCACAGCTCTGCCATTTCCAGATGCCAGTCTCTCCATTGTATTTCCGGCAGCAACAAAAAGAGTTGCTGGCACGCTGCTTGCCTGAGGGCGTAATCCATCATTGCGAAAGAAAGGAAGCACAGGATAAATATATTCAAAAGGACTTGTTCACTTGTGTTCATTACTGTAACTTAAATTTCCCCTGCTCTGAGCCACCAGACAGTAGCATGCGGCTGAAACTGGGTCTTGTGCATCCCAATTAGCCAAACGCAAACATATTACAAGTAATGAGGTTCATGTGTGGCCTCATATTCGACTGCCAAGAAGCACTTTAAGTCTCCACAGGTTAAAGATAAAGAGGAGCAGCTTGCTGACATTGTTAATAAAGCAGTTCCACTTATTTTACTCAGGTGACATCAAAATGAACTTCTTTGGTTTTCTAGCAGCAGGACAGATTTGTTCGCGCTGACAAATATTTACTTAACTGCCTGAGATCACAGGGATAGTGCATTCTTTATTGGCTGGATTTCTCTTTAAAGGTGTAATGATTGAAGTTTAAAAGCACCTAATTTGTGCACCTGTTTTGCATATAAAAACCCTTCTCTTCAAAGTAACATGTCTGCATGAATTTAATAACCGCTGGTGGAGTGAACAGCTGGATGTCTGCTTTGAAGAGTAGGACACTAAAATGAAATTATTTAAATATTCACTGAAGTACCTGAGAAGTGTTTATAGTACAGTACACAAGTAAAACTACAAATTTCCCATGTCTGCTGGTGAGGTTGTTAACAGCTTGTTAACAGCTTAGTTCAACTCCAGGCAACAGGCTTGAGGGCTCTGCTGAGATTTAGCAGTGACAAGCAGCACTTGGAGTCTGCTATGATTATTTTTAGCAAGCACTGCCATGTGGAAAAGGATGGCTGCAAAAGATGTTTATCAAAGCAAGACGTGGCACACTTAAGAATGCTTCAAGACTGTAATTGGGATATTACACACAATCACACACACACACACCCACACACACACACATTTTCAGAGGTGTAAAAAATCAGTGCCAGGCATGGTCACATCCTGTTCCCTCTCCTAGTCTTTCTCAACTGCTGTGGGTCAGGGGAGTGTAACGCCAAAACAAACTGGATTTGTAGACCACAGTGCCAAGTCCCCACCTCAAAGCCCACCTAAGTCACAGATATATCCTGCCTTAAGTCACACATATTGCTCTGTTGCTTACCTGGTAAAACCAGCCAATATAAGATCTTTATTACAAGGACCTTTCTACCCTCCTGTTTTATGAGTGTCTTGAATTTCACTATCAATCTCTCTCCTCTATTCTCCTCTTGCTGCCTCTCTCTCTGTCTCTGTCACTGCTTCTTTTAACCGCCTTTCTTGCCCTTTTACCGTCTTTTCTCCTTCCACACAGTCACTGAATGCTGAATTATGTTAATAGTAATATGTCTAGGGTGTACCCCGTGTCTGGAACTGGCATCAAGCCTTTGTACTGTTGCCACAAAGACTAATTCCTGCACATTAATTGCACAGGGTGCATAAAGTGAGCTGATTCTGTGCTGTCCTCCCATTCCCTCCAGGTTCCAGCTATCTCATTGGCTTACGAGACAGCAGAGAGCGACATCATGAAACGCCAACCAAGGAATCCGAAATTAGACAAGCTGGTCAATGAACGCCTCATCAGCATGGCCTACGGACAGATAGGTTTGTCCTCTTGTGGCTCATAACCTCTTTGTACCACAGCTCTTAAACCTGGATCACTGTGACAGGCCTCTTATAGTGAAGTTATGGTTATAATAAATATCACAGGCATAAAAACATTCAATATTGACATTTATCAGAAATTATGGCATTTCTTACTGCCTCTATAAATGTTGAGGCGCGTACAGTTAAGGAAAATAGATCCAGAGGTGACAGTCAGGAGAGGGTCCCACAATTGTCTTCTAATTGTCGTGACATTTGCAGCAAATTGAGAGTGCAGAGTGCAACTATTTTCTACTTAATCTTGCTCATGTTTCACTGGTTGGCGCTTCACTTGAATGCATGCTTTTTATCTCTGGTTTTATGTGGTTTGGGAATACTAAAAATCAAAGGCTGGCCCAATTTCATAGGCTGTTAAATGGGTCAAAATATGACAGGGCTTCATTGGATGACATACAATTTAAAGCCGAACACTCAAAACAGCCGGCAACTCGCATCAACTCCCATAATTCCTCCAAGATGAGCAACACTGGGGCAGAACGTTTGTAGGTCACATCAATTCACATTTACAAACCACTGTTCTGACATTACAGCTTGAAGCCCTGAAGCATCTATAATGAACATAACTGATGTTTTGATCAAGAGTGACAAACAATGAATGTGACAGTAGTGTAAAAATTTCAATATTGTAAGCAGGCGCCAGTGAGGTGAAGTAACGGCATCCAGAAAACCGATGCAACCTGTGTTGTTATCACTGAGAAAACCATGTTAACATCTAGCTACATGAACGCTGACCTGGTGCAGGGTTTCAGTGTATCACCATAATTTAAATGATCAAATGATCAAATCCTTGATCAGTACTTGTGGAGGTTTTGGTATATGTGAAGACTTAAGCTCTGAAGTGAGATGTCCATCATGTTGAAAACGTCACGCCCACTCTGACAAAACAAATTTTCTAACATGGAATTAAAACCCACTATCGGCTGTTATTGTAGTCCTCAGCTGTCTGGAGCCAAAACAGCAACATTGTAGAGGGCAGAGGGAGAAACAATATTAGGTGAAAAACACCAGGTGAACTGAGGTGGAATACATGTCAACTTATTTTTCATAATTTGGTTAAATTTATTAGGAAACGAAAAATAAACTGCCATAAAATTAAAAATAATGTTTTGGTAACCCTTACTAAGAATACTGATAATTGATGTTTTGGCATTGATTCCTTGCACATGTTTTTGTTTCCAGGGATGCTCCAGGCTCTTGGTGGTTTTTTCACCTACTTTGTGATTTTGGCTGAGAACGGCTTCCTCCCAAAGACTCTGCTGGGCATCCGCATCGAGTGGGACGACCGCGAAGTCAATGACCTGGAGGACACCTATGGGCAGCAGTGGGTAAGGAGCAGGGACAATCAGCACACCCTTTGAATACAGTATTCCCATACTCATGCAGGGGTAAATACAGTATAATGTGTGTTTCTACCTGGCAGACCTATGAGCAGAGGAAGATCATTGAATTCACCTGCCACACCAGCTTCTTTGCCAGCATCGTGGTTGTCCAGTGGGCCGATCTCATCATCTGCAAGACCAGGAGGAACTCCCTCTTTCAGCAAGGCATGAGGTAAGTGAGTGAGGGAGGAAGGGAGGGAGGGCTGGAGTAAAAGACGATTAGAAGGGTGTGAAATAAAGGCATGAATGAAAGTAGTTAAGTAGGCAGATTCAGTCAATAATTTGTGACTAACATTTTTGAAGATATCTGTTATCTTGAGTGTTTTTGATTAGTTTGAGCCTTAATCGTCTAAACCTTTTCCTTCATCTGACGTATTCTTTTTTTTTCTTCTGTCCAACAGGAACAGGATCCTGATCTTCGGTCTATTCGTTGAGACTGCTCTGGCTGCCTTCCTCTCCTACTGCCCTGGAATGGACGTTGCCTTGCGCATGTACCCCCTGAAGTACGCTCTGCATATGCATATCTCCACCGAACCGAAAAATAACCTCTTAAAGATCTAATAGGCTGCCATTAGCCTGTCACTCTCAACTTTAAATGAAGTCTGTGATCTTCTTAAACACCATGTTGTTATCCTTAATATTCAAAAATGGCTGCAATGAATTTAACAATTTGCACTCTGCCTGTGACTCACTGCTACTCTATCCATCCCCACGCCTGTCATACGCTTTTTCTCTTCCTCTTAGGCCCCTGTGGTGGTTCTGTGCCTTCCCATACAGTCTTCTCATCTTCATTTATGATGAGGTCCGTAAACTTATTCTGAGGAGGTGCCCCGGAGGTAAGCATTTATTAAGAGAAACCAAGATTGAAAGGTTTACGACCTTCTTTGTCTTGTTAATAAGCTGAAAGGCAAAAAATTGGGGTGCTAGTAGCTCAGTCTTGGATTTGGAGCCGGCGAGTATCAGAATCAGAAACAGCTTTATTGCCAAGTAGGTTTACACCATACGAGGAATGTGCTTTGGTGTTTTTAGGGCTGACAATAAACCTAAAAGGAATATTAGCCGGTTCAGGTTCAGCTCGGACCGGATGGTACAGAGTGTGGACCGGTAGCTGAGAGGTGTCAGTTCACCTCCTGGCCGCTGCTGAGGTGCCCTTGAGCAAGGAAGCCCTATTTGCTCGTGGCATTGTGCTATATGGCAGTGGCATCTCCATAGTCTATAGGTCTGTGTGCATTTGTGTATTTCGGGCCTGGATGTGTACCTAAAGTACGTGAAGGCAAAATCGCCAGGTGATGGTAGAGTGATTGACACCCCTAACTCAGGAACCACATGTGCCATTTTCCATCAAGACCTTTTCTCCCGTCCTCTGTACCTCGCTCAGCTGTCCTTGTAAAAAATACACATACTAAAGGGGTAGACTGTCCACTCCTTTAAGGACACAATGATTGACAAAGTCGCCACAGCTCTGCTCTGCTGATCTGACCTGAAGGATCCCAGCAAGCATTTGACAGATGGTGACATGCAGGAGAATGTCAATGTTCAATGTCAGTCCAAACGAGCAAAAAATATTATATAAAAGCAACTTTAAACTGTTTTGAACTGAGATAAAAAAGGAAACTACAGGTGCCGATTTTACAAAACAATGGTGGGAGCAATTATGGATGATTATTGACGACAAAGAATATAAGCTTTAATTTTGGTGTAATTTTAAGAGGGGTTTTTAACACTGGTGCCAGCTGTCATATTGACATTCATTTTTGTTGTGGGGATAAAGTACATGATGCAAATTGTGCAATTTGCATAGTTTTTGGGCATTATTGCCTGTTATTTGATAGTGACAGCTGCAGAGAGCGACAAGAATGGTGGGCGAGAGAGGGGGGAAGGCATGCATGCAGCAAAGGGCTTTGGGTTGGAATCGAGAACCTGGGCCGCTGCGGTAATGACTAAGCCTTAAGCCTTGGTACATGCGCTCTACCAGGTGAGCTTACCGGGCTACCCTTTTCTGGCAGATGTGAACGTGGTTATTGTCATTTCAAGTATTGTATTAACCGCAGCTGTAGCCAGAAAAGAGACTTTAGGCCTAACCCGTAGAAATGCAGCTGAAAATTATCAGGCATCCAACAAGCCACTCAGTGCTGAACAATTCTCTAGCTTTTAAAGCTGCAGCCTCCGCAACACTTGACTGGTTGCTTTTCATCTTCCAGGTTTGATTTCTGACAAAATAGCATGTAAATTCGCTGCTGCCTGGCAGTTTGCTTAGGACCTCCATTTGATAAATGGAGCATTAAATGGTGAAATCACACATCCACATTTCCACTGAAATCTAATCTGATCTGATTCTTGGGCCAAGGGCTGCATCTGCACTAGATTTCAACCAAAGTCCTTTCTAACTCTTTAATATATCTCGCTACAAAGCAGACAGGGGTCAAAACATGATCCACTTCAAATTTCGTTTGTGGAGGCAGTAAAAAAATATGATAACAGATTATTGCAAACATGTCTGGTGATTCTTCTTTTGGCCTGAAGGTGAAAATCTTTCGCAGTGTGCAGCGTGTGAAATGTCTAAGCTGTATGCAGCAGTCCTTCTGGACTCAGCCAATTCAGTGAACTTATGTAGAACTAACACCAGGAAAGAGATTATACCTGTCTAACACTACCGGAAACAGTAGCGAATGATGAGAAAGGAAATTAAAGCAGGCTGATGAAGGCTCTTGAGATATGCCCCAAAGATTATACACACGATATGGACACACTACAATAGCTCAAAATCTGTTCACTGCCACAGCGTTTCAGTTGATGAGGGGCAAGACATGGGGAGACAAATACAATTTATCGTGACAGTTAATCATTTCTGTTAATCTGTGTGTCACGGGCTGCTGATCAGAGTCTTAGAGTTAGAAGGGGATTCATTTGGAAACGTACAGAGACAAAGGCAACGAGATGAATACAAATAGAGTGATACAAAAGGATATTATGAAAACTGCTCACCTGTCATTTTGGTCTCTGACGCCTCCCTCCTTCTCTTTCTGTCTCTCTCTTCCTCTCCTCCAGGTTGGGTGGAGCAGGAGACGTATTATTAACATTCAGAAAATGTCAGTGTGAAATGTGTGTGTGTGTTTGCGTGTGCTTGTGAGGGTAGAACTGTGTGTGTGTGTGTGTGTGTGTGTGTGTGTGTGTCTGTCAGTTGTAATATTGCATGGATGAGTTCACAAATCTGATTATCATAAAAATACTGCTGAAAATAGGCTTTTGATTGTGCTTTGAGTTTTTCCTTTGTGTTTTCTCAGAAAACATTTCCAGCAGAACGTTGGTAATATATACCTATGTGCCTTACATAAACTGTTACCAAAGTGATGTATCATGGCCCGTTTGCCTAACGAGGAATACCAAATGTCACTCATCATGTGAAATGTACCAAATAAAATGTATTCCAAAATATTCTTGGCCATCGTTTTGATTGCTATTCATTGATTTTGTGGTCAGTTTCAATCCTTATTGCAGAATAATCCTCTTTAGTTCATTTACGGTTAGACCTTAAGCCTACAGAAGATATTGTCAATATTATTATGTAGGTCACCACATGTTCCAATAATTGCAATGTTTTCCAAACCACATATTATTTATTACTAATTACCCTTAAAAAATGTAATATTTTCAGGCATTTTCAATCACATCACAACCAGATCTGGCTTTGTATGTCAGTGTGTCAGCTGATACTAAACAATGCTACACAGGCCACACTAAAAAACAGATTAATCGGCAAGGGCAGATATATCAGCTGATATTAGATTATAACAGATATATCAGTTTCAGCGTATATGCCAGCCATTAAGTACAGTAAGTACTTAATTGCTAAAGATATAACTGAGGTAATTTAGAAACTGTGTTGCCATTAGATATTTTGTACACTGGAAGCCACTGACAGTTTTATTTTTCAAATGTTAAATGCCCTGCTCAATACATATCTTGGTCACAATTCGTTAACACCCTCATCAAAAAAGTTGTGCGTTTATGTTAAAAAACAAATATCATTTGATGTACATTGTTATCAGATTTTTAAACTCTGGCATTGGCCCTTAAAACCCCAGTGTCAGTCAGGCTCTGCCTACACTCATATTTTCCTGATCTTATCATCCATTATGTATGACCCCATGCCTTCTATTCACTGGACACTTGTTACCTTACTGTCAAAATAGTCAAGAAAAAATTGACAGGCGGCCATCCGTTTGCGTCCCAATGTCAAAGCTATTCAAAAAAATGTGTTAGGGGGTGTTTTAACTCTCATATAACCAACCTACATGGTTTATGCAACATTAATATGGGAACAGGCTATTGAGAACCCAATCTAGGGCTCCTTTAGGGCATCATTAACTCTACTACCTGTTTGCTGTCTGTATGAGTGTGAACGTTGATGCCTGATTGTGTGTGTGGCTCTTTTCAATACCTTAAAATACCTGTTTTATGCATTTATGTTTCCTGACAGTGGATATGGGAGCTGCTGCATGTTTTTCTCTGTTTTCCCATCTCAAAGTCACGTTGACCATTCTACTGTTGCATGGAATCAGAATCAGAATCAGAAATACTTCATTAATCCCCGAGGGGAAACTCTTTGTAACAGCAGCTCACTATCACGTCAGTGCACACAAGAATGGAGTACTAAGCAAGGCAAAAAGCAATAAAATAATACACTATAATACAGGTAACTACAAAGTGGGTATAAGTATAAATTTAAATAAGTAAATGTAATGTACAAAGTGGGTTTTTCCGATTTAAGTTAATATTACATTATAAAGTAATAGTGCATGAGCTGTCAAGTTGCGTGTCGCTTATTAGGGGAGGGGTACTGAATACTAAAATTGGGGCTCCATCTTTGAGTTGGGTTGAAATGGTTTTCCTCATCTGAAGACTTTCTTGGGGTTTCTGTGGGGTCTTTAAGGTTAGTGGAGCAGTTAAAATATTTGGACTGTCGTGTCATACCAACCGGCGGTTTTTCTCATTCTGTCATATCCTTGCGTGTTATTTCCTTGCAATTAATTTTGTCGCACACTGTATTGCATCATTTCATTTAGCAATTCCTTGATATCTATTTAAGGGGTGTTATGTAAATACACCATATAAATAAACTCTACTGGGGCTTGAACTACCAGCTATTTTCATTATTGATACATGTGCTTATTATTTTTCCAGTCATTGATTTGGTCTGTTTTGGTTGTTTGGTCTAACGAATAGGAAAAAACAAAAGAAGAAAATCCTCACAACTGAGACGTTGAAACCAGAGATGTTTGGCATTAAAAATGATTAGTCCAATACATTTTTGCTTATCAACTAATCAATTAATTAACTCTGCTAATCGTTTCAGCTCCAAAGTCAAATAATGAAAAAAATCAAAATAGTACTACGAGTAGAAGTTTTCCATTTTAAAGGAGCAGGATGTAGCAGGTGTAGGATTCAGTAGGACCTAGTGGTGAAATTGCAGTTTAATAGCAACCCTTTGAATTCTGCTTGCCTCACCCTCCCCTTCCAAGCGTGTAGGAGAAACTACGGTGGCCACGAAACCTGCGCAAAATGCGCAAGGCCCAGTCTAGAGCCAGTGTTTGGTTTGTACGTTCTGGGCTACTGTAGACACATGGTGGTGCAACATGGCTGCCTCCATGGAGGGGGACCTGCTCTCTCTGTAGATATACAGAGCTTATTCTAAGGTAATGAAAACACAACAAATCTTATTTATTCTAATAGATCCTCCCAAATGTTATTCACTGGTCCTTTAAGCAGACGTTTATTTAACTGAAACAGAGTACCTCTATTTTTTATTTATTTGTAAGTTTTATTATTTATTTATTTATTTATTTATTGCCATCTATTGCAGCTGGAAAGCGGAGAGTCAGTAAACAAGTGTCTTTACTGGTGAGCCGGTATGAAAATACTCGGTGGTCTGTAATTGGATGTGAAAGACCAACAAGCTCATAAGTGTGAATGATAAAAAAACAAGGCACTGAGGGAGTCACAGGCGTTCGCCGACGTCCTCTTCTCGCCTGACCCTCTCAAAAACACAGGCTGAGAAACAACATCCGCCGACGTCACTTCCGTTCACTGCCTGTTAAACATGGCGCTGCTTCTAAGGTCAGTACATTGCTCTACATCATTTGTATGCTCGGGGAAAGCGTTTTGTGTCGCTTTTCGGGGCTATCGTGTCAAATAGACGCATTGACAGCATATTAGCATTACAGCCGAGGATAGTGTAACATTTTACCTTGGTTCCTTGTCCTTATTTAGCGTAAACATGGCGCGACACAGCGCTAGCTGACGTTAGCTAGCGGGCTAACGCTAGCTGTTTTTGAAAGCTAGTAGAGGGTGGACTTTGGCTCTGAGTGTAATTCATGATGGACTTTGTAAGTAGTTAACTAAAGACGTTCCCCCAGTATTGATATGTATATCTGCTCTGGGCAGCATAAGAATAGTAAGTTGAGTGGCTGTTTTAGAAATCATGCTGTCAGAACTGTGAAAGCAATTGCTTTGTAGTGTTGATGTAGACAGCATCATTTATATCATTACTCACAGTATCAACAAGTGATTCATTAAAGCACTCTGCCCGTCAACTAATTGCGCTTCAGTGGCTTTGGAAGGGGGTCTGGTCGGAGGGGGTGGACACTTCTTTTGCTTTTTTCTCCTTTATTTGACTGCAGAAACAAGAGTGTAATTGTAACACTTCCTTCTTGTATTTAGGACGTTGGCCCGCCAGGGTGTCTGTTTCTCCAGACCACACTACAGTGTCCTCTACAGACAGTGAGTTTTGTGTGTGTGCGCGTGTGTGTGTGTGTGTGTGTGTGCTTGAGAGAGAATGAGGGCAACTCATATAAATGATACAGCACATGCTAAAACCAATGCACTGTAAATTGCTCTACTTTAAACTTTGGCACTCTAAATACTTTTTTTCCCCACTACAGTGCTGCTCCAATGGGAACCACAGCTAAGGAGGAGATGAACAAGTTCTGGTCCAAAAATGCCAAACTAAACAGACCCGTGTCTCCTCATCTCACCATCTACAAGTATGTACTGTATGTCACATGCTGTGTCTTGTTCAGAAAACGATCTCGAGTAAAGGGTGGCGATGAGTCACTTATTCGAGTGAAATCATACGCTCCATTTATGTTAATATTTTCAAGTACTAAAAATCCACTGCAGCACGTTATCCAAGTTGAAAATAATATCACTGTTAAAGTCAATTTTCAGATCATGCAGCCTTTTCATTCCTTCTATGCTTATAAAACAGCAGGGCAAGCTGCCATTACCAGAGAATTTCATGCCTTTGGATACATTTAGTGCAATGAACACCTTGATTTACTGTCAGGCAGTTATTAGAATCCCACAACCAGCAGTAAAGAAAAGCTTTTTATTCAGTATGTGCCTTGTAATTTCTCCCTAGCTTTCCCTTTCTTTCTCATGTTTTTAAATGACTATTTCTCTGTTATCTGGGATCATTTCCATGGCTAATCTGTGTCAGGCCACTCTGTCTCTGACACTTGCACTCCTAACCATTGATTGTTTCTAACGTTAGTGATTTTACATCCTACTCTTTAACCATTTTAAAGTTACGTGTATATGAGAACATTAGCTTAATTTGTAACGATAATACATGCAGACATTGGAAACTGTAAGTTGTGAAAGTGTCTGTCATTTAATTTAATTTGAAATAAAAAAATAAATCTCCACTGGCTTACAGCGGTGCCTTGTGAGTCTCAACCACTTTGAGTTAGCATTGCTGCCTGCAGCTGAACAATAGAACAGGGTCCTTTTTTTTTGTTTTGTTTCTGTACTATGTAGCCATGACGCTACTTGCCGATGACAGCCTGAGCCTAACCTGAAACAACACAGTCAGTGAAGGCTCAGCGCTTTGACATGTGTTTCAACCACATATATCTGCCATTATATTACGTGTTGCATTTTGTGTTTCAGGTGGTCCGTCCCCATGATGATGTCCATCACATTCAGAGGAACTGGAGTGGGACTCAGTGGAGGTACACATCTGTTTTCGTTGTCATCCATGACTGAAGTTATAGATGTGCAAGTGAATATTCTTCCTCCTTTAGTTAGTTTCGTCTTAAAAGACCCACATTATCCCACATGTGAAAAGAAACGCTTGGTGATAAAGGTATTTTCTGGTATCATTCAAGTGAAGCTATTCTACTGTCAGCTCTTTATTGACCCCGAAAATCTCTGCAGGGCATTTTAGTTCATCACTATTGATTTCTGCTAAGAGCGTTTACTGGCATCACAAAACAGAAGTTGTTCAATACAATTCAACCCTTTTGCATGTGAAAATCAAGTCTACTACTGGAGAGCTTTTAGTCATTTGTCTGGTGTAAAGGTTGAGCCTGTGTTACGGTGACATTGTCCATCAGTACTGTTGACCTTGCTTTAAAAGCTGGGTCCAGTTTTGTTTATGTTAATTGGTTCAATAAAGGTCAGCACCCTCAACTGCCAGTTTAAAAACAGTCATCACTATGTCTTATCTTTCAATCAAAACGTCACATGTGCTTAATCACAGTGTCTGAAATCAACTTTCTGGCTTCCTTGCAAAGGGCTGGTAAACTAAAAATATCACCTGCTGAGAGTAATTTTTACAAGCCATATTGATTCATATGACATTTTCATTGTAATGTTTAAAAATCCTGCCACTACTGTCGGTGCTATTTCGCATATGGAATTAAAACTCAGTTAATTCACATATGCAATGGAAGTTTATTTTTGTTTGCTTTTTTTGCAACTGAGCCCTTTGTGTTTACATTAATTCACACCTGCTAAGGAACGTTTCTAACCAGTAGGCCTTTTAATCACACAGACAGTTCCAATGAGTGCAGTTCATTGTAACAGGCAGCCACTGAGGGGCTTGTTTGATACAGAGCCATTGTTCGGCCTTCAGTTTAGTCCGCAGGGGGGAATAAAGTCTTTACATAACTGAAAAAATGACGGTCCAGTGGGATATGGTGACTCATGGAGACTAATCCAGCAATGTCAAATGATAGTAGCATGTTGATCCTTGACATGTTTTATTTTCTCACTTGATGCTCTCTCTCTGAAAGGCATGCATTCACGCACAGCATGTTTCTCTAACACCCATTCACATACACGCCGTGGTCTCTCATATACATATCTCTGGTCTCATTACTTCTTTCTGTGTCTAGCTATCTCAGCCTTTGCCACGGCTGCGCTGATATTACCAGGAAATTACCCCTACTACTTGGACTTGATCCACTCTCTGTCTATCGGCCCCTTTCTCATTGGACTGGCCAAGTTCGGCATCGCCTTCCCTTTATCTTACCACACATATAACGGCATCCGCCACTTGGTAAGACTTACTAATTTGATTCATAGACCTAGCAAATGTTTGTCTTTTTTTATATTTGTGATTCTTTGGTGATTTGTTGCCAGTGCCATGTTTGGTGTAGAATCTGGGCTCCTCATCTTAAGCTTTTTAATGGATCTAGAGCTCGATGCAATTAGTTACCTTTTTTTATTACCTTTGCTCATTTTACCGATTTCATAGAACATATTACATTTGCCAAGATTTATAAGCTCATGGTGTTTCTTATGCTGAATTTTCTTCCCTCTCTTTTCTCTTATTTGTTCATTATTATTTAAATCAGTGCTGGGACATTGGCAAGGGCTTCAGAATCCCAGAGGTCTACCGCACCGGCTACACAGTTATTGGTCTGTCCATCATCACCTCCATAGCCCTGACTTTGCTCTGAGCACAGGACAAGAAGAGATGAGCAGAAAGGAAAGGGGAGGAGGGAGTCTAAGGCAATGTGGACTGGATTCACTGTGGGAGTTTTGTGTATATGTTCTGTTCTGGCCTACAACAGGCCCCATTTCATCAAAGTATTAAATAAAGGATTATATTACGCTGTAAGCAGAAAAGGTGTTGCAATGTTTTGTCCCTTGGAATTAATTATTCTCTGGAAAGCTTTGGGGTCATCAAATGCAGCAAGAGTGCAAAGTGCATGCAAATGTGACCCAGTTTATTTCACACTTCTTCTCAGTGTGTACAACAACCGGCAGCCAAAATTAGACCTGTCCTACATGCTATATCCTTATGTAATTTGTCTAATAGTGCTGTGACGTCATATTCATTTATCACTTTCCCTTGCCCTTAGTGCTCAGTCACTGCTAGCCCAACTCGTGTGCCTGCCGGCTGTCTCTGTGCACAGGAATGTGTGTTTGTGTCCATAGAGCGGCTGTTTACCGTAGGCTGTCATTCATATTTTACCCTCTCCGGGCTGCAGCTGCTCAGATGCATTTTTAACATCCGGAAGGAGAGGGGGCTGAAATGCGGAGAGGCAGCGCAGTGGTGGAAGCTGCGTGTGTGAACAGGCTCCTCACCGGCAGCCTGCCTCAGGCCTAACCTCCCACTGAGTCACACAGGAGCTATACACACTGCACCTGAGCAGCTTTTGTCCTGCAGTGCGAATAAAAGCAAGCCGTGATGTAATGCCAGATCCAACACCATTAATGTGGGGTACAGTAACAAGTGCACAAGAGGAGAAGGGACTACAGTACGCATTATGGGATGGAGGCGGCAACCATACTGCTTTGTACCATTTAGTTTGAACGTGTGTCTGTTCTGATCAACTGAACTTGCACTGAGAGAAACAACGTGACCACTTAGTCTTGTTAGCTCCTACAAAATTGTTTTTATCAATTTGTTACCGGTGGTTCGAAGGGAAAATGCTTGTCAACTTGAATTTTTTTTCGTTTTGCTGTTGATAAAATGTATTTATGCCGCATGTGATCAAATATGTTACTTATTAAGAACACGGCAAGCTCTCTACAATAGCTGTCAGTGTCTATAAAACAAATGTAATGCTCATTCTCCTTTGAGACATATCAGCTCCCTAACTGGACAAACATGTCTATATTAAACAGTTGCCAGCTCAAAGTAGTTGTCACTGTAAAATCAACACTCTGTACGCGACTTGTTGGCCGGTTGCAGTGAATTTGGCATCTAGATGACTTCCTGCATTGAGTTTAATCCATGTTACAGGCAGATTTCCACCTGAGCTAGAGATCCTTGGGACTGCAATTATCTATTTTGGACTTCAAATGTGCTCAGACTCTGCAGGATTTAAGAGTGGAGTTACTTATAATCTGTTCACACCAAACTCTGTAGACATATCAGCCATTTTTAGAGTAAAATAAAACGAGGTAATAAAAACATGGGCTGTTCACTGGAGCTATTCCCTGCAAGGAGTGTTCACTTTGCCTTATAGTTAGTGATGCATTTACAATGAGAGATGTTCCATCTTTTGGTTTTGCTCCGATAACATCACTATTATGATGTTTTGGCGAGATAACCTGTGTGAAAGTAGTGTGGGCTGGAAAGCGTGGACTCTCGCCGTCTCTATGAGGAACAAAGAGAGCAATGATTACGCGGCGGCAGCACCCCCTACCGGGCGGTGAATTGATTTCCACGGGGCTGCGGTCCTGATGCTGAGCGATGGTGAGGATGCTGCACAGGGCTGGGAGGGGGAGTATAAACCCGCTTTTGATCGGCAAAAACGTGTCACAGTCTCTGTGGCGCAATGGAATAGCGCGCTGGACTTCTAATCCAGAGGCTCCGGGTTCGAGTCCCGGCAGAGATGTGAATGAAAGGATTGCGGCCTTTTTGGATAAGCAGGGACATTGTTACTTTTGCTTCTAGGACGTATCTCGCAAGGCTGCTCTGTCTACAGATATGACGGATGGATGGTTGGTAGATAGATACACCCGGACAGGCTGACTTCCAGAGGTGTGTTCATTTTGCAGAGGCCCAATGCACAGTGCATCTGGACCGGATTGTTACAGACATTTCACAGTTTAGCCTTTTCCGCGCGCAAAGGTCAGCGCGTTAATATGCAGATTTCAAACGGGCAAAAAGCCTGAAACCAGAGCTCCGGTGTAGCAGCACAGCACGGGCTTCATTACCAGCCTATTACTGTCCAGGATGCATGCCCAGGCTCCGGTCCTATACACAGCCATCACGTAGGCACCGCAGGACAACACGGCGCCGCGCGGTGTGAAAGTCAGTGGGCACGCGCGCACGCCTGCTCGCGCACGGTTTCAGCACCTGGGGCTGTCCACTCACTTAAGCCAGAGCAAAAGCTTTTCTAATGCAGCGCCAACAACAAAACATTTAAAGCCTTTTCCGTCCTCATAACAAGTGTTTAATGATGCCAGATGCTGCATTTCCATTCTCCCGTTTGCTTTGGAGACAGAGGGGGAGATAAAGACTCACTTCGAACATAAATGACTCACAGTGCCAGGAAATGGTGTCCTCCCAAGATTTTTGTGCGCAGATTTTGTATTGAATTATAACTATAATGTGGCGGTGCAAGTGGGGAATAAGGATCGCAAAAGTCATTACGTTTTTTTTAATGTAGTGAAATCAGAGTGGGGACCTTTCTGGAATCCTTCCAAGGACCGCTGAAGGTGGACTTTAGTTTCTGCTTTAGAAAAGCGTTGCCCCAGTCATGGAAACCCAGAGCAGCACTGTTTTATGTTTACAGTGTGGAAAGCAGCTGCTTGCTTGTAGATCTCTCAAACGCCCCTATACTCTCTAGCCGCCCCCGGGTCCCCATGGCTTTTATTATTTTGTATTTTCTTCAAACCCACCTCCCCGGTGTCAGTGTGTCGCCACCGCCACTGATTGGGCCGCCGTGCAGCTGCCGCCATCCATGTTAACCCCATCATGCCTCCCCACACACAGACCTAATCCGCCAGTAAAACTAATCCTTAATCCTCTCTGGCAAGTTGAACAACACCCC
>CM022487.1:22590374-22608644 GCA_011952105.1 Coreoperca whiteheadi | reverse complement strand
GGTGGGTCTTTTTCTTGCTTTTTTGCCCCCCCCCCCCCCCCCTTTCTTTGTTTTTTTCGCGACCAACCGGGGGAATGTTCCTCTGCGTTATTTATAATTAGCGTGAGTTGGTTGGAGCTGTCCAAAACACTCGTTTCCCTTCACTCCACACGCGCACAGCCTGTTAAAGTGGATGAATACATTCACAGTAATATGACCCCCCGCGCCACCCCTCACGTTCTTCTCCCCTCATTACCACCTACACCACCAACACACCCTCTATTCTTGCTGTTTGGCTCAATCCCGCTCCCTCCACCCACCCCCGCCTCTCTCAGTCGCCTCCCAGTATGGTACGACACAAGCAGATCGATGAATACCCATGGAGCAACGCGTGAGTAACGGTGGGGCCGAGCGTTTATTCAGCAGCAGCCAACCAAGGGCAGTGGACAGCAATTAGTGGCCGGAGGGCCTGCCCTGCTTGTTTTGTTTATCTTCCACTGCTCTGCCTGCAGGTGACTCTCCAGAGCGCCTCTGCCCTCCTGAGGATTCTGTGGGACAGGCGGACCTTTGCACCCGACCATGGCCTTCCCATCAGCCCACTCCGCATTATGGAGCATCAGCTTATTGACAGTACTGTTCGCAGCTGCGGTTCACAGCAACATTGTCTATGGTAAGCACCTCTCTCTCTCTTTATCTATCTGCTTCCTATTCTCTCTATCACACTGTCTCTCCCTGGGCCCCTGACCTCCCCGACCCTCTCTTTCTGTCTCTGGTGGTGCCCGTTATCTGTTGACTTGAGGCTTTTTTGTTGTTTCCTGTATTATGACAAGGGAATCAGAGAGCCGTTAATAAGCACATGGGACACTCCCACCTCCCCAGACCCCAGTGGAATTTGTGCCCTTGTTTTTGAGGAATGTGTGTGACTTGCACGTGGGCGCAGGACTGCACACACACACACATGCATAGCCAACTACAGGTCCTCGCTGGAGCAGCTCACTTGCCCCGCGGCCTCCTCTGATTTTGTTCCTTTCTCTCTCCAAGACATCTTCAGTCACTTGCGTACACTCGCACAAAAGTACAAAAGCAGGCACACACTCATGCACTAGCATTCCTCCTTTCGTGCTCACCTGCTCGGCATCTCTCTGTCTTTCTCACATGTGCGTCGCTATCTGTGTCAGGGGCTCGTGCAACCCGGGGATGAGCAGTGATCATCTTGTACTTTCTCAAATAGCAATACAGAAGTGTGCTCACTCAACACACATATAGTACAGACACATGACACTCATCATGGCTGAAGCTCAACCTGTGATGAGCTGGGCGCGGCTGAAAGCGGATGATAGGAGAGGATTTGATGAGAGAAGCACTTTGTAATGATATCATAGTGAGCACAGAGTGAACAGGAATACGCTGTCCAATGTGCTTTTCCAATTACATAACACTCAAGTGACTGGCTGCGGGTAATACAACCTTTAGAGGGCAAACTGTGCCGATGGTGAAATGGCGCATCATGATTGTCCCTCAATCCATGGAAAATTGATTGACACAGGTAGAATCCTGTTGGCATTTTCTCATTAGAGTTAGAATTTAATTGTACTGAGTGTTTGGCAGAGAACTGTAAGATGATATAGCAGGCAAGAAGGCTTCTAATACACGTTCCCTGATTTGCATTAGCAATATATATATATATTCTCAGAGGCCCCTTGTGCTCACTTGTGCACACCCACACAATTTCACAAATCTGAATACATCCGTGAGTGCACGATGCATGAACATGCCGTTGAATTATGCATACTTGTGTTTCTGCATGTTTGTGTATGAAATGTGGGGAAGCGGAGGATTGTCAGTGTGAGCTCACAGTGGTCAGTGCAGTAAAGAGTGAGAAATAATCCGGCTGTGCCAAGAAGCCAGGATGAGGTCACTGCTAAGCAAACGCAAATGTAGGCCTGCCGAGGCCCCCTGTAAGCTGTTGAAGATGAGAAATGCACAATGTCCAGATTGAGGAGCTGATGATGAAATATCAATCTCTCCTCAGAGTGCTGACCCCGACCGTGTAGCTCATCATTGAAACCCAGGCAGCGGTTAGTTATTTGGGTCCGAATATGATTTTGGCTCACATTCAGACGCACGTCACATTTGATTAAGGTGTTCCTAGCGGGAGGCCTGACCATGCATGACCAATTCCTGCTTTGGTTTCACCTAAGTGCTGTTTTACATTATCATGTCAGTCAAGGAGAGTAATTAAGGCTGGGACGTCTGACAGTGTTTAGGAGATGAGAAAACACGTCAAAGAGTGCAACTGAGAGGCGAAGGGAAGCAGGGATGGAGTGCCGGCTTCAGCGTGCATGTTGTAAAGCATGCAGTTGGCACACTGAAACAAAACTAATAACATTTCTGCAGTGAACTTAATTAGAATCACTTTTGTCAAAAAAGTTAGAAATGATAATTCTTGTGCTATTTAGGAAGGCTTTAATCAGAAAAAGAATGCATGTTGTTTTTCATCGACGTAGTACAGAAATTTGTCTTGGTGGCATTGGCAGTCTATCGACTTTCTCACTGGCAAACAAGAACTCAGCTCTTATGGGACCTCACATACAACACAGAGGAACGGTGCCAGAAATTCAGCAGACAGAAAACTATATGAATCTTGTGTTCACTGTTCTATAGTTTCCAGACATTTGAGCAATGTGGGAAACGGGTAAATGTGTGCGAGCTGCAGAGAACTGGTCCATTGCTCACATCTGCTCCGATCTGTCTGATTGGTGTTGTTGTGACACAGCAGCAGAGCTGTTAAGTAGAAGATGGAGTAGGGCGGGGTGGGCAGTCAGATAATGCCATAATAATGGAGATCTCCATGCTAAGAGGCCCTGGATCAGAAGGGTCTACTTAGCATAAATAATTTAATGTTATGTATCAGAAAGGAAAAACGATTAGCTCAGCAAATCAATGCAAGGGCAGATGAGCCATCAGAGAGCAGGACTGCCCATCACTGCTATACTCTGAGTCCACGGTGAATTAAAAACATGCAGACAGTTTGTCCCTTCATATCAAATGAGGAAAGAGAAGATAAAAAGATTTATGGGGTTGATTATCATCCAGCAACCAGCAGGCTGCATGTCAAATTCCTGACCAACCCTGAAATCCCAACTCTCCCACTGCCACTGCTCCATCTTCATTTGATGTATGTCAAAGTCAGGGAAAGGACAGCAGTAACTCTGTTTTTTCTGGATTCATCTGTGACCAGGCTTCCTTAGAGCGAGTGAACGAATCGGGGAGGCACTAATTGCGCGCCATTTGACATATCCATTTCCACAGCTGGATGTGCAGCCATGCACTGCGGATGGAAAGTGCCTCTCAGAAGGGTACAGATTAGGCATGCAATTGGCCGGCTGTGGCCTGGTTCTGTACTGCTGACCCAGTTACCTCAGGGCTGCTGTGGAGTGTGGAGGGTCCATCCGCTGGGGCACTCAGCAGACAGCATGTAGAGCAGCGCGCCGGGGCCTCCCATCAGCCACCTGTCCCTCAACTCCACGGCAGCCTGATCCCAGACCCCAGGAGAATGTTTGCATTTGTGACAAAAAACATGTCTAATAGTTTATTTACCTCAACGAGTTCTGCTGTACGGAACAAGTGAATGAACCCCTAATGCTTCCAGCTGAGGCCAATAATGAATAAGGATTAAAGGACGGGAGCAGTGTGGACCAATCGTTAGTGAGGTAAGATTTACAGGCGGGCGGGCTCTGCATGTGTGTGCTTCTGCCAGCGGTTCACTTTATCCTGCCACAAAATGGGCTCCTTCCCCCCTGGACCAGCTCTTTCTCGCTGGCTCGATGCCCACTTCCTGTGTGTGCTGCTGTTGTTTACTGTTGACTTCCTGTGTGCCAAGATGTGGGAACATTTGGCTAATACACAGTACGGCTAGCACACAATAGCAGTAGGCGGTTTGGATGGGAGGCCTCTGCCTGTTAACAAGGCTGACTGATAAGCAGTGACTCATTAACAAGCCGAGGTACACAGAGCCTGGGGGAATTACCGCCTAGCCACTGTGACATTAATAAGAGGCCTAAGCTATTTTTCCATTTGGCTCCACTGGCACAGGGCTAAACCAGTGGTTTTCAATCTCGACCCTGGCTATTTACTGGCTCCAGTGCTTTTCCATTTGTTTCAGCCAGTGGTTACCTGGTCCGATTGGAGTTGGACAGATCGGTATTGTCAATGTGGGCTGCAGTTATTAACATCTGCTGCTTCAATGGAAAGCCAAACACCCCTTGTTAGTTTTCTGCAGCTTCATTCAGAAACATCTGGGGAGGAGCCCAATTAATTCTTCTCATGCTGATCTTGCCAATTAATTAGCAATATGTTTGCTTAAAAAAAAGACAATGACATCTTCAAACACATATCCGAGATTCTAATCAATGAGACTGATGATGGTTCTGACACTAGTATAGATCTAATTAGGCATCTAAAATGCACTACAATATGCAAAAGTGCTGCAAGCAACTGTCTCCTATCAGAATTTTAAATCCAAAGACATATTACTCCCATTGTCTTGTGTGTTTATTTTTCTCTGATCCTTTAAGTGTTTTGTCGTCCAGATCAGTTTTGTGATTATAAATTGGATCCTGATTGGTTGGCATTAGTTTGCAACAGATTCACATCTGGCAGAAAACCAATTATTTCTCCTGTTCATCATGCCGATTAATTAAGACGCTGTGGCTGATTGATTAAACTCCCAACAAAGCTCCAGCCATGAGCACTAGAGCCCTGGGGATGATTTGCATCACACATTATGCACATTGCTGTGTCTTCATGTTATCTTCATAAAGCTCTTCAGACATGTTGAAACATTACACATGCGTAAGCGACAGGAAGCCAAACCCACAGCTCAACAAGGCACAAGTGTTGATAAGTAATTTGTGACTAAATTAAGCAGAATTGAGATGCAGTGGCGCACCAGTATCATTGGATCTTAAAGGCATCAGGAACATCCAAACAAGACTCCATTAGACCTCATCAATCTCAGGCAGATCTCATCCATGCAGGCCCACTCAGGCAATGTGAGATCACATCAGAACAGATCAATCTCACCTGCTAGCATCATAATAACAGCACATGCCATTTAGAAATTGAAAGAGAGATGTGCTCTTGAGATTTTGCAAAGCAGCAACACACTCAGCTTTCTCTCAGGTGCTCTTAAAAGACACATCACTCTGCAGTAACTCAGGGTCGTGAAAATTGGGGGTCCAGCATTTGCCGAGCTGTCAGCTTTAAACCATCACTTCTCAAAGACACTGCAGATTGAACAACAATAACAACGTAAGCCTTGGAATAAATTACCTCTCTCAGTTTCCAACAACAAGAGCCCTTATTGCGCTCCGCACTCAACTGGCTTTTCCCTTGATCAGGTCTCTCACTCTCACTACCCCCAACCCTACCCCCCGTTTTCTTCAGTTACCTGCCGGAATTCTCTGATGGGTGTTTTAATTGATTGCTGCGGGGGTGGAAATCACCCATCCTGTCACTGATGCATGGTTGGGCAGACCAAGGGCTTCCTGGAAAGAGGTGTATCTGTTTGTTGAAGCCCATCACTGCGCTGTGTGAAACTCCAACTATGACGGGGTGCTGGAAGACGCGAACGCCGGGCTGTAAAGCGCAGCATTTGTATTGATTGAGTCTGAGCACTGAGGGTTCCCCCTGAGCGCAGGAGCTCCTCCAATGAAAGAGCAGAGGTTGCGCTTGTTTATTGCCTCTTTTTGATGATGCCATCACTTCAGCTGGTGGTAGAGAGTGGTTTTGTGTGTGTGTGTGTGTGTGTGTGTGTGTGGACGGGGGGGTGAAAGCACCGCTGAAACCACAAACATAAAGCCATCTTAACTCACCTGTGTGCTGTCTTGGGGATTCTTCCTAGTCTGGTTTCTGGTTTATCACCGTCCATTCACTGGATGGTGAGTCTTATCGATCTTCTAACATAATGCTGTCACATTTAGAACCAAGTGTTGGGAAGCAGTTCTCCAGATTGCTACTTGGTACTATAAACTCTCATGGATATAATTACCACATGTATAAATCTTTGAAAAATGTGTACATTCACATATTATTGCATTGTTAGTTGAAATACTTCTAAACACGCTGTTTTGCTGCAAGCACGCTTGTTCATTTCACTTTCCCCGCCTATAACATAACAGGCTGCTTGATGGAAATAATTTGTGATTAAATTACCAGCTTAGCACTGAGTTGACTACAGTCTGAAGCAGAGTCTGGCACTTCTGCTGATCCAATGTCAAAGTGAATCAGCAGCCAGATTGACAGAGTCCTTAAGGCTGTGTCCTGTCTTGGCACAGGCAGCGAAGGTTTAGTTTTAGCTTTGACTGACTGATTAACAGTCAGGGCGATCAAACTGAGTGCTCATTGCCGCTCAAATTCGGAAACAACGTAATCCTAAAAGTACATTATTGTACTGAAGCAGTCTTAAATATTGTTTCCTATACATAGCATATTTTTTGTATTGCTTCAGTTGCATGTTTATTGTGTACTGAGATATGGTTTAGCATTGAAACTGTTGGATGGTATCATTGTTAAAGTTTTTGTATTGTAACAGAGCTACTGCTCAGTGGAGTTCATTTACGGTTCCACTGCACTGCTGCACTCCTTATGCCGCACAATCACACTGTACCACACTGCTTGAATGCTCATAGCCCCCATATACCTCATCTGCTATTAAAATGCAGTCTGTTTTATTTAAATGGCCTTTGCATTAATACAGTACCTGGAATTTAGTGTATGTGTTTTCATCATCATCTATGGCTGCATTGTAATTGGATCAAATTCTTCATGCACCCTATGCATAGCGGGGAAGTAGTTTGGGAGGTTGCATTGTCGACAAAGAACAAACATGACAGGTGTAGGATCATTAGACGTGATACTATAGAGCGTGGATTTACTTTTCATTGAAGTGGAAAAGGTAATCTTTTATGAGTCTTTCCTGGAAGGCAAAAAAATCAAAATGATGACGCATGGTTTTTTGCCGCAGTTTGCAACTACTGTAAATGCTATGGAGGAAGAAAAGTAGTGCGAACTGGTGTGAATGGAGGGTGATACTGTAAGTGTCTTTGGTGAAGCTGATTGGATGGCAAACTTTGCTGTGAGTTTAAACTTCTCTGCACTGTTTGCATGATGGGAATACACACTGTGCAGATTTTATTTACTCCTGGCTGAGGTTTGATCACCTCTCTAGGTGGTCTAAAGGACCTGATAACTTTAGGTTCGCAATGTGCATTTGCTCACTTTATTAGCATGTTTTTTTCTCAACCAAGATATCCACACAGACATCGCATTACAAGGCATTAACTGATTCTAAATGTTGAAACAGAAAGTTGAGTAAATAGTTTTTTTTTCAGTGCTTTTGTGTGTTAGGTTGATTATGTGTCTCCTTCAAAGCCACAGCCTAGATAGGTACTCACCTAACACAATGAATAACTTTATTGTTTGAATGCTTTCATTATACGGGTGAATACAGTGATTGTGACCTACAGTAGGTATCATTTCCCTTTCATGAGATCTGCTGCTTCCAGCTCTTCTTTTCTTAGGTGGAGGAATAGAAGTCATCAGCGTTTAAAGATTCCAAAACAGAGGCCTATTGATGAGCACAAAAATAAGCTTGTTGGCTTTATTCTGTTATCCTTGAGTTTTTAAAGTGATGCATCCATGTTTCACAGTGACCATTGGTGCAGGGAATATATTGCATTCCATTATACATTAAATTAAGTCAGCCGATCAATCAAACAGTCAATCACTGTCGTGCAAGTGGAAGCTTCAAACCCACACACTGCCCAGTGGACAGGTGCAGCCTTGGCTGTAATTCTGTATCTGCCCCTTGACACTGATCAGGGTACGATGAACAGATGATGAGTTGATGTGGCTTGTGATGACGAGGCCATCGCCGCACGGTGTAACTCAGCGCTACCGCGCTGGTTGAAGACAAAGGCACCAAATAGGCATCTCTAATCTCCCTGCTGAATGAATCCGAAACAAAGAGAGGAGGAACGCAGACATAGAGGCTTGGACACACATAGGATAAGCTGATTACCCAGGAAAGAAGGGAGGGCGAGGGAGACAGAGGGAGAAAGACAGAGGCATGCACGTGAACAAGAGAAATCCATACAGTAAGGGAGCATGAGGGCAGGAAAATGGAGGAAGAGGAGGAGGGGTAGTAAGAAAAAAAGCCAGCGCACATTAATGATGGGGTGCACAGACCGGAGAGAAAATGAAAAGAAACATCGTAGGGAGCGAGGGAGGAAGAAAAAACACACAGGAGCAAAGAGGTGAACGTTTAAAAGGACGAGCCATGGCGCGCTACATAGAGCATGCAATAGGAAAATGAAGGGAATGCATATTTCCCTGTGATATCCTCCTTAGGCACGCGACACAATCAAAAACAGGACATTATGCAAATGTGAGGCGGCTACGGCAATATAATCGCTACCTGAGTCATTTCACCTGCTCTGCTCACTAGTCGCTATATATACAAACAACATTACACCCAATTCAGGTGTACGGGCTAAATATACAGCTAATTAAAATTAATGAGATTTACTTAGAAAAGAATATGCTCCTTCCCTAAGCTGCTTATCCCCGCATGAGAATCTACTACACACATTGAGACACACACCTTTGCCAGTGTGCTCACACATACATACACACACACACACACGCACCTTGTTTTGATTCACTCCTTCACTTCGCTTTCTTACACCCTGCTAGGCAGACTATTTAGAATCCTTGGTACGCTTACACACACACACACACACACGCACACACACACACACACACACACACACACAAATGCTCAGTCTATCTTTCAGCCAGCTTTCCTCTCACCCAGACTTAAACATGCTCCTTGTTCAATGAACACACCAGTCCTTGACTGTATGTTCGCGCACACACACACGCACTCACACACACAGAAGCATACAGACACGCATTCCCAGAGATTCTCAGAGATGCACACACACAAACGTCTAAACAGATGCTAACACACTCACAGAAACAATTTAAGAAAAACGCTTATGTACACACACACACACACACACACACACACACACACACACACACACACACACACACACTCAAACATGTATTCAAATAGAGCTTTGAAGGCCTTCTAGCTTTTACTTAAACAAAAATACCCCTGTGAGCCAAGCTGTTGACTGCCAGGCGAAAAATTGTGTGTGCCCACCTAGCTATCTGTGTGTATGCATAAGTGTGTGTGTTTAGCAGGCCAGCCAATGCATGCATATATAGTCTCCACACAGCACAGCATTTGATATGTAACAATTTCCAAACTGCTTACAGAGATTTTTTTCCCATAAGGTGGTGTCCAACCAGCGATGCTCCATTTCCTAGCGAGCAAAGTGCTGAGTAATTAAACAGCTCTTCAAGCCCTCTCTGTTGAAGGAGAGGGTGTATGGGGGTGGGGGGGAAATGACACAGCGTGAATTAATCACACACTTTATTAACAGACTTGGGATTCGGTGGAACACTGCTGTCTCCACCGCAGCTAGCTGCACCACTTGGCACCCAACCAACTTATGTCTAACCCGACCCCGCGCACATTCGTACTGGCACGTACAGTAGCTTACACATGCACTCACACACTCGCACGAGTACTGTGCGAACGCACACGTGCACACTTTTTTTTCTGTCTCCATCTCCATGTCGCTCCTTCTGTCACTGCTTCATTTCTCAGCTTGGTGAGTACTTGAATGTCATTATGACTTTTGCTATCAAAAGCAAACAGCGGGGCCGGATTGAGGAGGGCATGCCAGACCTCCTGTTTTCCACGCTGAGAGTGCCGCAGCATGTCGAGTGCTATTTTGATTGTTCTGGCTTTTTTTTCCTGCTTCTTTTCAACAAATGGACTGGCGTTTTTAAAGGACACATTTATTGACAATGCCCCTGCTGTGAGGCTCAAACGGCCCACGTGGTCTACTTTCTGAATGGAAAAGCCCCTCTCTGTATATTTACAGTACAATCAGTCTCCCTTGGCCTGTGTGGCAATGGAGATGACTTCGTATCTACCGGCAAATTCAATCCCATTTGCGTAATGCATCGGCAGACGGCACAAGTGAACGATATAATTGAGTTAATGAGGTACACGCCCTTATCTGCTGTTCATTCATACGGGCAGCCCGAGGCGTGACGACTATCAGCCTCTTACACAGGCTACTGTATGTTTGATGAGTCCCTTGAAGGGAGAATTTGATAATGCAGTCGAACTTCCTCAAGGCAAACTGTTTTGGTTTGTGAAGCACAGAAGAAGGGAGTTTATCCTCTGCGTTTCTGTTTTTTTTTTTTTTTTTCATGTTCTCTTATTCTACAATGAATATTTAAATATTATTGTGATTTATTTATCGCGGCTCAGTGTTCAGCTTCACAGAGCTATTTTCAGGTTGATATCTTCACAGGCAGGAGAGAGGGGAGGCATATAGACTTGTACATGGGAGGTGTCACGCTTGACTTTGTGACAGCGCTCCATGGCGTTTCCTGGGAGAGCATCTTTTTGTTGTTGTTTGAAGGGTTCTGTGACATTTTCTGGTTCTTTCCCTTAGGGGCTGAAAGAGTCAGAGCTGGCCTGGTTTCATCAACCTCGCGGTACAATTTACCGAGTGTCTGTTGGAGAAAAGGAAGGGTAATTTACGTCATAGGGTCAGCTGCCGGTGGCAAGATGGCAACATGCTGACATGTCTTAGTACTGTTGTGTGTTACACCTTGATGGAGCAAACTTGAAAACGATGGCAACCTGGCGTGACCTACAATCCCATTGTGTGTTAAAGGGGATCCTATTTCAGCAATTCAGTAGAAAAGTTTTGCACATCAACACCAGTTTAGAATCTAAGCCAGTACTTTAAATTTATCAACTTATCTGAACATTTTGAAGATCAAGCTGTTAAAATATATCAATTTGTAAACCAGAATTACTTAGTATCTTTCAAAACATGTCATCATGTGGTTCAATTTTGTCTAAACTGCCACTGTATGCGATTGTGGTTCACCTTTTAATTTGATAGAAAATACCTATTTTGGAATATTTATTTAGTTATACAGTAAACTTTGCAACCACGGAAAGAATTTGATTTAATTCTTAGCGGGCAGGTCAAGTATTGGGGTCAAAGATTGTCAGGCTAAGTCTCGAGTCAGCTTCTCAGTTGTGGGGATTTGTTGCTTGTCTTTGTCTTATGTGAGTGTGAGTTTTATTAGAAGATCAAAAATTAAACATGTACATGGATCTCTCTCAGTTGAGGAACCCCCGCCCCAAGAGAGATACCTTACTTAGCTTAGCTTATTTTGCTGCTATCTAATTGGTTAAAACGGGCGGGGAGGAGCCGTGGATTTAGACTTAGCTCTCCCGGTTGGTTCACAGCACGGCGGCGTCATCTTCATCCAGCCCTAGAGAGCAACCTCATGAACAGGAAAACAATTACCCCGCTCTGTCATATTGCGACCTCTCCCCTAGATATTGAGTATTTTTCCTGACAGCTGGTCTAAAATGGCTTTCTCTATTTTGCTCACTCAAAGGTTTTTTTTTTCTTATGTTTGAGGCATCAGTTGAATCCATACTCGAACTGCCAGCTTAGGGACGTTCTTCACCACTTCCTTTTGAACTCTGAGCAAACACACACACACACACACACACACACACACACACACACACAAATTACCTAGCTTTGTGTTTCCTGCACTTCTTGTTGGCCTTTTGACACACAGCACCCAAACACATCTTTTCCTATCATCAGCAATTTAGCAATCATTACTTTAAAGGAAACTGTCTAACTACTCAAAAATGCTTAAACATCTTAATAATCAACACAACAAATTATCATAACGTCAAAGCAGATTTATCTTAACAACAAAGCGAGATTTTTTCACTCTGACACTTACGTGATAGTAAAAAAAATATCTTTAGGTCTTGGACTGTTGGTCTAAAAAAATGAGCAATTTGAAGATGCCCCCTTGGGCTCGAGAAAGTAATCAGCAGATTATTCGATGATGAAAATAATTGTTAGTTACAGCCCTCGTTAATTTCTTTTTTTTTGTGGCATTTTATTAAGGCAAAACCTGAGCACGTCGCAAGTCAAACTAAGTATTTAGGGAGTCAACTCTCATGTTAGTCAAGTCTCACAGCAAGTCAAGTCCAAGTCAAGGCACAAATCTACAGCTCTCGGTGAGACGGCACAGTAACTGAAATGTCCCACGTTTGAGCCCCACTGTAACCGTGTGTCCTGTAAATGTGTCCTTGGCTGAGACACTGGGCTCCTTGCGTGTCTGCGCAGTCATTGCGCTTGGCTCTGTCTTAGAGCATCAGCTAAATGGCCGACGTGTTAAGATATGCATTAATTCCATCTTCAAAAATCCAATCATTTTTACTGGCTTTTTAAGATTAGCACCAGCCAGCATGTCATAAATGGACTGCCACATATTCCCTAAACAATAGACGTCTGTCACAGCATATGTAGACACAACTACCAGTGGTTACAGGGGACATGCTACCATAGTGAAGGAGTGACAACAGAAGGCAGGAGGATGGAAATGTTCGTCTCTTGCCTAATTGTCACTCTTCCAATTTGGTACATCCTCACTAAACTACTGCTATCAAATTTCTTGTCAGAGTTTAATCGCATAACTCCCTCCAGTTAACTGATGTTGCACTGATGTTTGAAATGAAAACTAAAAGCTTCTCCTGAATCAAACTTGACATCTTCCATTTCAATCAAGAAGTACCTGATAAAGGACCATTAATCAGTGAGACACTATCAGACATTTATATGAGCAATATGCATATGTAGGGTCATTTAGTGATACTCTCACACACAGAGATGTCCCAATAAAACAAATACTACATTAACTATTCATAAATCCTCCATGTATTATTCTCATTAGCTTCTATCTTTATATAAAAAAACACATGATGAGACGTGCAAACACTCACATACAAATATCAAATGAACAAAGCTACAGTAGCCCATGTACTGTATTTGAAAAGCACCTCACTGTAGGAAGGTTTTAAAAAAACATGCACGTATTTGACAAACATCATCATGCATATTGTTCTTTCTTTTTTGAAAACATACTGAAATAGGACCTTTAAAGCACCACTTGGAAACTACGGAGATAAATATTAATAATACAGAGTGCCAGATGTGATAGACAGTATGATAAAATAACTATTTATAAAACAGTTTCAAAGTAAAGTCACAAACATCTTCTCAGTCAGAAAAGTAAATTAAAACCAAGTATTAGAACAGTGATGCAACACCCGCCATTTGTTGGGTGATTTCTCCCAAAGTGCCGCCATGACTGCATACATTTTTGAGCACTGGTGGCTCGAAGGGGAATCCCTAACCATGACAGTGTTAGTGCAGAAATCTATCCACAGAGAAATGTAGCGATGCAGCAGATTGAATGACTGTAGTTCCTGTCCCAAGGTAACTGGACTTTGAGATGTTTCCCGGGTCATCTTCACTTCTTCTAAACAGCAAGTTAAGTTTTGTTTGATTTACGGGTCTGGATGATTCAAGAGTGATATTTTAAAACTTAAACTCCTACATGTAGCACTTCATGTGATGGAGAACCTCCTTTTACAATTGCTCAGGTTATGGCACACAGAATAATTTCGAACTTAAAGTAGTATGTCCAAGGTAACTGCGCTTGCTGTTTGGTTTTTGAGACATTCCACCGGTTCTACCATCAATAAGAACTTAATTTACAAGGAGTAGTTATCTCTTGAGCTTTTGTATGACGCATGGACTTGTACAGAAATCTGGTTTTCATGACAGAACAAGACTAAGAGTCTACAGCTACACTAGCTGCTCTGTGAGGCTGTACTCAGGCGCCCTGAACACAAAGTACAGCTGAAGCTGATGGAAATGTCAGTCAATTGGTTTTGCAGGTAAACTGAAAAAAGGAATTAGACAAGTTGAAATTTTGACATGATGATGGCATGAAAAGTTAAGAGATCACTAGTTATTTCAAGTTATTACAATTTATCCTGAATTAACGTCGCTACCAAATTTCATGGCAATTCCTTCAATAGTGGGGAAGTCAAAGGGTGACCAAAGTCATTAGGATTGATCCTGTGGGGACCTTCAATGTCTGTCCTTCAGCGGCATTGTCACCCTAGAGCCACGCTGCTTGCATGGCTGAAAAAACAGCAGGTAAATGAGGACCTTAATATATAAATGCCAGGGAACCTTAACGACCAGCACATAGGGCTCATACAAAGAAGAAAACAAATTGCAGAAAAGTAAAATCAGCACAGCAACATGATGTCAGCATCTCCCCCTTCCCCACTTCTTCCCTCAGCTGTGTTGTAGTTGGAGTGTCAATCACAGGAGCCCCCGCGCCCAAGCCAGTAGACAGTCGACAAATTACCATTTGGAGCGGAACCCGGCTATAAATGCGATTGGGTTGGATCTGAGTCTGCTCTCCCGGCTTTGGATTTGAATAGAATAGAGTCTGTCCTCTTTTTTTCCCCCCCTCTGTGGCTTCAGAATGCAAGATTAGATAGAGGTAGGGAGGGAAAGAGACAAACAAAGAGAGGGAGAGAAGAGTCAGAGGCAGAGACAGAGGGAAAATAAGAAATGCAGAGCAAGAGAGAGCATCCACGGGTCTTTAAAATTGCAAAAGCCTTAAAATAAATCTAAATTTAAGGCCTTGAAAAGTGTGAAACGTCTGTATTAGAGGTCTTATTTTTCCACCACTCTATGATAAGTTTCTTTGTCCTGCATGTCTCCTCTTAGATTATTTTAGTGCAGGCCCAGGTTAGCAGTACAATCGGCTGCGCAATGTTTTATTCATCATTTTCTGCTTTAGTAAACAAAATTGGACTTCATGTTCCTTAACAAATAATTTCATGTTGTCCTTTTTATTACACTGCCCATTCATAATTTCTATTAGCTGTACTGAATCGTAAATAAGTTGCTTTTGGCAGTTTCATAGCCATCTATTTGTAGCATTGCAAGATCTGGAAATCCTAGCCACATTTTGACAATAAAGTAATTACCACAAACAAATGACACTATTACCAGGAAGATTGTCAGCCTCGAAGGGCCTCTGTGCTGCATTTCTACACAGTGTCCTATCATGTCAGATTCAGCAGGAAATCTGCAAGATTGCTAACAACACAAAGAGTTTTCATTAGAGTGCAAAAACAGGTGCCATATTTTCTTTACCAGTGATACACATATGAGTGATCCCGATTTTTAGAGGCGCAAAATGCTACATGCATCTAGTGCTGACATCATTCATTTTGACTCGATGAATTGATTCAAAACTCAAATATTGAGTCTTTCATTCATATGAATTTCTTTACCTCGGCATTCAAATTACATTTCTTTCGATATACCTATCATATATTCTACAAGTCTGTACACTGTCCATTCCACACTATTATACTGCTGTTATTATTATCCATCTAGCGGTGCAATATAGTTCACACCATGCAATTTTAGCCCTGGGGAAACAGCATAGTTAATGTGCTCACTTGAGTAAGTGTATTTTTATTCCTTTTTTGTATTTTCATATCTCTTTTGAATTTGAATTTAATTTGACTTCATCTTTATTTGATATACTTCTCAATGTGTGACCCATGTCTCTGTGTGTCGTCTTCTTTTTAACAACAGTATTCCTGTCCCCCTTTCTTGTTACCCCCTTCACTCTCCTTTTACCTCTGTGTTTGGCTTCTACCAACTCCTGAGGGAAATATCTGGCTCTTTAGCTGCTAAATGCTCCACTTGAACTGTGTCCGTCTGCCGTTTGGTGCTGAGCAGGTAGTGTGTAATGGGTTTGTAGAACTTTTTCACGGAAAATCACGACGCTGTGAGGGAGAAGAGAGTGAACCAAAACAGTAAAGTTGGGGTCCGGACGGCTAAACAACGAGCTGAAACTCATTATAAAGCTCCGTGAAGCCGCGGGAAGCTGCAGATTCAGGTGATAACACTCTGTAGGTTCAACACTACGAGCGACACCTTTCACATTGTCATTTGATGCATTGTTATTGTTAAAATATAGATTACATCCACTTTAATTTATTTATTTAGTCCCAACTGCTAAAGTGTGAAGCTTTACTTGCCTTTTTGAGCTTTGTATCTGTAAATTTACATTTATTCATTTGGCAGATGCCTTTGTCCCAAGCAACATACAAATGAGGTGCAATCCAAGCTGCAGCAGATCAACGAGAAGCCTTCGAGAACAAGTGCTACAACGCTCAGTTCTATGTTCTATGCCACAAGGTTGCAGCGGTATGAAGTAAGACATACGTGCATGGCAAATGAGCACATGGGGGAGACATCTTTGACTTGGATCAGACTGAGTATTTTCAGGCCACACCGTGTTGTTGGGATGGACATTTTGTTTTCATTTTTGGCGTTTTATTTCCTACACGAGCGATCGACTAATCAAACCATAATTGATGGATTAATAAGAATGAAAACAAAGGTTAGTTGCAGCCCTACATGTGTCACATTCACGCTGCACAAGGCAACGTTTTATTTCAGCAACCCCGAGTGGCAGCAGGAGATTCATTAGCTCGTTAGTGAGAGACTCATTAGCCGGAAGTCATGTGACGTCGTAATCTTCGGTGATGTAAGTATTCTAATGTCAGTAATCTTTGCACTCCTCTGACCTGCATTTCTGCCAAATGAGTGGATGGTGGGCAACCAGGTGGCCGGTCAGCTCGGTCAGCTCACTTTCTCTGGAGAGGACACTCGGTGGCATCTTGCCGGTGTTTGTGTCTTGCACTTGAGTTTTGATTAATGTGCAGTTTTCCAAGAACATTTCCTGCTACGGACATTGTGTTGGTTAATTAGCACAAATGTAGAAGGTCTCCATCTGCATAATGAGATGCTCTTCTCTGCTAAATCCTGTGAATGATCTGTAATTTAGGCTGGAAAGACATGTGCTTTTGCATTAAAATATTGCCTGTAACTTAGAAGTTAGAAGTTATTCCCCTCAGAGAGCCTGTGAAGGCAGAGACACAGAGTGCTGCTGCGACTGAGATCTGGGTTATTTCAGGGTGGTTGTCTTGCAGTCTAATGTGGTTTGGCACTTGCGTGTCTAGTCAGGAGATATATGGCGGAATTTGCCTTGAGTGGCTTGCTGGTTTCTGAATGGATGCGCTCTGGTTTCTCTGGTTGCTGATTGCTATGGTCAAGACATTTCTCTCATGTCCCCCCCCCCCCCCTTCATTTTCTTCTCTGTGTCTTCCCTTTGTCTTATCTTCCCTGCTTCTAGTTGTGTTCTCTTGTTGTTTGTCTTTTCTCCTCTTTGTTTTCCTCCCTTTCCCTATCCCTCCCAATTTATTTTTATTTTTGGCCCCTCTGTTTCCTCTTTTTAACTGTTTCTTTGTCTTTTTGAAGCTCCTGTCCCTCCTTTGCTTTCCCTCTTTAGTTCTCCTTTTCCTCCTCTATCTTTGTTTCTTGTTTTCTTTCTCATCCCCCTCATATTATCTTTTCTGCCTTGCTTTCTTTCCCTCCTTTCATTCCTCCTTTCTCCTTTCTACTCTCTCTTTATTTCTTATTTTGCTCAGTCACCTTATTTTTTGCTATTTTTCTTTCTCTCTGCCCTCTGCTCTTTATACATATCTTTCTTCTCTTTATTTTCTATATTTATATGTCCTCCCCTCTCATCACTTAAGTCCCCTTCTCTGTTTCCCTCTCATCTTCTTCTTCCCTCTTCCAAGCTCTCTGCTCTCCTGTCCTCCCCTCTCTGTTTCTCTTCGTCTTGTTGCCTTTATCCACAGCTCTCTCCCGTCCTGCCTCCTTCTCTGCTCTCCCTCTGTTTTTGTGCTTGCTGTTTTAGCATACTCTGCAGGGAGCACTCCTGCGATGCCAATTATATTGACTGAAGAAAAGGAGAAGGAGAAAGAGAAAGGGAAGGAGGGAGGTAGGAGGAGGAGGAGGAGGCACAAAACACACAAATATACACATTCGTGCCGATGGTGGGAATGAATAAGAGGGGATAGAGGCTTGAGAGCACAGGAGGAGCAGGAGAGGAAGAGGGGAATGATGAAAGAAGGGGAGAGCTGGGAGGAACTGGACAGAGAGAAATTGGAGGAGAGCGAATCCGTCTGTGAGTGTAATAGTCTCCCGCTGTCGAACCCGAGGGAATTCACTGACTGCAGAGGGGAAGAGAGAGAGGTAGAGAGGCATAGATACAGAGAGACAGTGTGAGGAAGAGAGAGAGGGTAGGGGGGGGGGGGGGGGGGAGAAGGGGAGAGAGGGAAAAAAGGGGTCTTTTTAA
>CM022487.1:22567040-22580590 GCA_011952105.1 Coreoperca whiteheadi | reverse complement strand
GGGGGGGGGGGATTCTGCATGAAAAAAAATCTTGTTTCACATTGTTTTGCTTTATTTTTTCATTCAAAAATCTGGTTTGAATTTGCATCTCTTGACTGAAGAGAGAGGGATACAAAAAAGAGGAAGAGAGTGGGGAGAGGGGAGCTTGTAGAGGTTAGAGGTGGGCAGAAGGGCACATATATATATAACACACACACACACACACACACACACACACACACACACACACACACACACACACACACTTGCCCAGGGGGATGGGTAGTAGTTGTGGCCAGCTGGGCATAGATGGATGGTGTGGGGGAGGTTGCTTTGGTTTGTGTGTGTGTGTGTGTGTGTGTGTGTGTGTGTGTGTGTGTGTGTGTGTGGGTGTGTGTGTGTGTGTGTGTGTACGTGAGTCTTTCTGAATATGTACTTTGTGTGCATACGTTTGCATATTTGCTTCATGTGTCCAACTGTATGTAATGTAATTTGAAGCACATTTATACGTATTTATGTCTTTCTGTAAGCGTAGGTGTTGTTTGTACTTCACAAACGTGTATGTCTTCCTGTCTGTATGTTTTATGAGAGTGTGTGTGTATGCTGCTGTGTACTTCTCAGGGGTGGGTGGGGGGGTGGGGGGGTGTCAGCATGCTTGCAGTGTGTGCGAGAGTGTGTGTAATGGCCTGTATCATACCGTGCCATATCAAACCGCACACTGTTGGCTGAAACGTGTACAGCATCGGCAGCACCAAGACATATGACTGTGTCTGTCACACACCGTAGCACTACTCTCTGTACAGCTGCAATACAATATGTATACACACATACACACACGCCAACACACACATGCACACAGTCTCAACCACATGCAGATAAAAACCACCTCATAAATCACAGATACACATACTTCGTCCCACACACTTCTGCACAAACAGATAAATTCCTCCCTGCAAAACAAATACAACTGCACTTGAGCGAACACACTCTTACATGCAAACAGATCCACACAAACATTGATAATAAGCTTCTTGAGACTCACACTTGCACACACGAAGAGACATGCGCGTACTTTAAACACATTCAGATGATTACCTCCTTGCAAAGCAACTACACTTACACCCTTACTTGCAAACACCTACAAATACACACAACACACATACACAAACATGCGGATAATAACCTCATCACACACACACACACTTAGCCCAGACCTACATGCTGAAGGCACACACACACTTGTATTACAGTAAATAAAGTTCATTAACCCGTACTAATTAGCAGCAACACCGTAAAGCTTCCCTGGGAGAACAAAAAAAAGGAGGGAAAGAAGGAATTAAGGACTGCGCGAAGCAAACGAGTTAATCGGGAATAGAGAGGAGGAGGGGGAGGAGGCTCGACAGAAGGGCGAAGAGGTGAGGGAGGACGAGAGGAAACCAAGGCGGACGTTGGGGCAGATGGAGAGGAGGAGGGGGGAAAAGATGGAGGGAGACAGATGGAGGAGGAAGGAAGAGAGGGGGTGAACATTGAGATGGCCGAGGTATTTGAATATTTCACTGTTTGTTCTTTTTAGGGAGTGGAAGGAATATTTTAGGAAATATTCTCATTTACTTTCTTCCTGCGAGTGATATAAGAAGATTGATATCAATCTCAAGTCTATGTGTTTAGTACCAACAGAAGTCAGAACTTAGTTAGGCTAGCTTAGCTTCAACACCTCTAAATCTGTTTTATGATTCTGATCTTTCACAATGTCACTTTAACTGACACATGAGCAGACATGAGCAGGGTGCACGGTGGCAGAGCGGTTAGTGCCCCTGCCTCCCAATAAGGAGATTGTTGGTTCGAATCCCAGACCACGATCTGGGTGGAGTCTGCATGTCCTCCCCGTGTTACCGTGGGTTTTCTCCGTGTTCTCCGGCTTCCTCCCACCGTCCAAAGACATGCATGTGTAGGTGAATTGGTGACTCTAAATTGTCCCTAGTGGATGAATGTGAATGTGACAAGTTGGCCACTGTCCAGGGTGTACCCCGAAGTTACTGGGATAGGCTCCAGTCAAAATGGGAACGAGCGGTAGAAAATGACTGATGAACAGACATGTAAAAATGGCATAGTTTGATTTCAGGAGGAGTTTATTGATCCACCCAGTACTTCTGTGCTGCCTCCCCAGATACGGTTAGTGAGCACCTGATTTTGGTCTCTGCACAATGGTACCTAACCTGGCAACTCGAAGTGATGACAAGGTTGTTCCATGAATGTATTGAGAGAGTTGGACATAGCACGGCCGTGCTGCCAATTTGCCCCAGTGGGAAGCCACGGTACTGCAGCAAAAAAAAACCTCTCCTGCCTTCTTTAAGGACTTTCCCCACAGACCACCATTATACAAAGAGATGTGCATGAATTAATTTACAAAAAAGAAAAAAAGTAAAGACCTGATCCTAAAGAAACCTGAAGATAATTAGACATGGTCCAAAATGTGGGTGACTCAAACAGTCACAAAATGAGACTTTTGTATAGGTTACCAACTAAGGAGCAGCTGTGGTCAGGTATTCCATAGGTATTCCACATATTAACACACACACCAGAGACCTGAAACAATAAAACGGGATGAGTGTGTGATCTGATATAACTTCAGATATTAGGAACCAAGTGGACCCGGTAGAACTTGTAGGTTCAGCACGTCATTTTTACATTTCTGTTCTGTACAAACTAAACAAACAAGATACAATGTGTTCATTTGTTTGCTTCTTGATAGAGAAGGAACTCCCAATACTGAGTACTTTGTTGGTGTATTTTCACTCTTTCGGACAGTTTATTGCCACCTGCATCCAGTCTTTATGCTAGGTTAAGCACGCCCCTGACTGCAGCTCTTTATGTAACGCATAGACATGAGATGGACATTGATCTTCTCATCTAACTCTCAACAAATAAGCCTATTTTGAAAAAAAAGGTTTTCCCCCTCCTTTTTTTCCCCCTCATTAGAGGTCCCTTGAGCTTCCTCACACTTCCTCTGTTGTCTCACTGGCTTCTTCTCTCCCCTCCCTCCCGTTTTTTCACAGACACACACACACACACACACACACACA
Source organism: Coreoperca whiteheadi (assembly GCA_011952105.1). Taxonomy (NCBI): domain Eukaryota; kingdom Metazoa; phylum Chordata; class Actinopteri; order Centrarchiformes; family Sinipercidae; genus Coreoperca; species Coreoperca whiteheadi. The sequence continues at coordinate 22,577,528 of CM022487.1, read as the reverse complement.
CACACACACACACACACACACACACACTGTTTCTTTATCTTCCACCCTCCTCTTCATATCGTTATCCATCCATCTTTCTCTCTCTCCTCCTCTCTCCCTCCCTTGACTTGATATCCCAGTCAGCCTTCTACCTCTGCGTTCTCTCACCTTGTCGTTGGCGAGGGAAAGTGTAAATTGTGTTGCTTTAAATACCCGTGTCTTCCTCGGGCTTACAGCTTGAGGGGGGGAGTGGAGGAGTGGATGTGAGGAGAGAAGAAAGAAGAGCAAGCCACAGTGTTTAACTTAACGTCTGTTAAGGATAGATAGGTCTCTCTTTTCATTTTTGCAGCTCGGGTGTTTAGCCTGACTTAACCGTTTAAACTCTGGCTGAACTTAATTTCCCCCCTTTAACTTTGCTCTTAAGTAGCTTCAAAGGTAAGAAGAACAGCTGTATCTGTATCTGAGGCTTATAGGGGTCATATGCTACTGGTGAGTGACTCTGCAGTGTTTGTGTAAACCGGTTTGGACCGGCGGATGGGTTGGGTGTGCCATTAGAACAGTTAGGATGTGTTGTTAAATTCGTCAACCACAGAAACTTTTATCTAGTTTTAAATAGGCTAATCTCTCTGGTGCCCTTCTTAATGCCCACTGCAGTTAACCCCGACCATCTGACCATAATGACTGGTTACGTTGATTTGAAATATTGCTTAAAAATTGATACATTGTCCTGATGTGGTTAAATTATACTTACACAGTGCTTCAACTAAATTAAACCAAATGTAATTGTGATTAAAATTTGACAGATACTGCACAACATCAAGTGATTTGTATACATTAGTGGAGCTTTAGATTTCAGAGTGGTGTTAAATTATCATGAAAACATTTTAGGCTTTGGTGTTCAATAAGAGTGAGATTAAACATTATGTATTAGGTTGCATTAATTGATATAGAAACTTTTTGTAACCCAAAACTTCTACAGTCTGATCTGTTAGCCAATGAGCTCCAGTAGCTGGGGATCAAATGCCTTTCTCAAAGGCACTCCAGCAGTGGTAATGAGCAAGCTACAAGCACTGCTTTTTACTTTCAGATTTGCCTGCCAGTCCATGGATCAAATCTTTAATCATCCAGACACCTTCTCACTGATCTAACCTTTGGGCCACCAGTGCCCCAGATCAATGATTTGCAATGAAAATCAAAGACGTTGAAAAGACCAATTAATATAAAGACAAACAAAAGTGTAGAAATGACACATTTGTTGAAAATACATTTATGGAATTTATCCTCTTCAGCTCTTTTGGACCAGATGGCTCATTATTTATTACAAGGTTAAGCTTAGTTCAAACCCACAAGACTTAATTTAATTTGTGGTGGTTTACCGTTATCTTTCAACAGGTTAAAGGCCCTGTGTAGCTCAATGAGTTGAGCATGGCATGGCCATGGGAAAGGATAAATATTATATATTATGTACATAGTTCTGCAGAAATGTGTCCACTTTAAAAGCAGATACCTCTTCAAATTCTCTTCATCACTGAAGAGCCAGTAAATTACCCCTGAAATTGTTTTACCACCACAAATGTCACTCTGAGCCTTGAACACAGGTTGTTCTTGGTCATAAATGCCAGCTCTCTGCGGCGGCCAAAGATAAGACACAAGTTTGGCTAACTTGTCGGAGCTCATTGTGGTTGTCTTGATGAATGATGCGCTGGGACAGCCAATTTACCCAAAGTGTTCATGCCAAGTGGAGGAGCTCTTGCGATCAGCCGCAAGAATTAGCCCAAGACACTATTAACGGAGACACTAATCCGTGGTGCACTTGACCACACATTCAGCCCTCTGCCATCACGGTGCTTAGATAAACTAACCACAAGGTCAGGGCTGCAGTAAAACACCACAGAGAGCAAGGGAGCGGCTTACTCTCACACTAAGGGCTCTGGAAGTCTCTGAGTGCTACTGGAAAACGGCAGCTGTATCTTTAAGAGGTGTTATGGCGCTGAATCCTCTCAGCCCAGAGGGAGACCTAAGGGTTTGTTTTTCTTTTCTAATAACTTCTGTTTTCTGAGATGCTGAACTGGCCATCCAGCTTTAAAATTACAAAACAAGATGACCGTAGTTGCTGCCTTCTGTTCTCAGCTCATGTACTGCAAACGTGGGTTTTTGATGCTGCATGCAGTTAGTTTGCTTGCCTCCTCTTCTGCTTCCTCTCTTCTCGGGTCCCCCCCTCTTTCATGTCTTGATGGGAGTTCCGCCGAAGCACACTTAAGCAGATGTTCTTCCTGCAGAAAAAAAAAAAATCAATTGCACCGCCGGTGCAAGGATGCGATAACGCTCCACACCGAATATAAACCTGTCTCCCGCTTGACAATTTGGTTCCAATTAAACTATTTATACACGCCATATTTTCAGGGGTGAGGAGACCGCTTTGAGGCATATCTTCTTATGAGATGTTCCCTCGGTTGGCTTGGTCTTGTCGTCAATTATGCCATATTTTTGTTTTGCTTGAGATTAGGTTGAGGAAGCACTGGCACGTTTTGAAGCGAGCAGGAAGGGAGGGGAGCGAAAAGCACGGCTGGGTGCACTCAAAGCCGCAATAACTTAACACGGCAAAAAGCGCCGTAGTGGCCATGGTCGGCATTACTTACCGTAACGTGTGGCTGCATAGCATACATCCCTTGTTCTGATTCACGTAATCGTCTGCCACCCTCATTGAATGCGGAGAGCAGAATTAGCCTGCACCATCACCTGTTATCAAGGGAGTGCTGTTAAATACCATAATTTGAGCCAATTTGAATACTGTTACACACCCAGACAGTTCACTGCTCAGTGGTTTTGTGGTGTTCCAGCTTCAGCCTTTAGAATCCCTTCATTATGCTGGGTCATTTGTATTCTCTTTCTCTTTCCCTCTGACCTGCTCATTTCCATAATGCCTGTCCCGTTTGAGCTTGTTCTGTACCAGCCGATACATATGCATGGCGTTAAACACTGACACAGATATTGACAAAAGAGGGTTACAAAACCATTAGAGGTATGAGACAGGGCTCTTGTTGTTGCTTTGACCTGTCGAGAGCCACTGTCTGCTGTGGTCTCTTCATCTTTGCTGGTCCCTCAGGTCGTGCAGTCTCTGGATGCCAGGGCTGCTACTGACTCATCGCTCTTACACTGGCCTCGCAGACATACAACCAGATAGCCATTTGTCTGCTTTTTTTGCCCATCTGACAGTATGTCCGTGTGTGTGCATTGTGTCTTTGCTTTCAGAAAGACAGATAGAGATGTATAGATAATCTGACAAGCAGAGAAAGAGATGGGCGGGGGGAGATAGAGAGAAAGAGAGAGAGCGAGGCGAGTAATGCATTTTGTGGGTTTATCTGATTTGTGTGTTGGTGTGTGCTACTGTTTTTGCTTGTATTGTCATACAAGCACAATGTCTCTCTGACTTGTCTCTGTTGCCTCTCTATCGCTCTGTCTTATGATTTTTTCCCTCTTCTCTCTCCCGTTACCTAGACGACGACCCCTTGCAGCCAGTGACCTCAGATGAGACGGTGTCCGTGGGGGGCACGGTGACACTGACCTGCCGGGTTGCCGAGAGCGACAACTCTTCACTGCAATGGTCCAACACTGCACAGCAGACCCTGTACTTTGGAGAAAAGAGAGGTGAGAGGGAGGGAGGGAGAGAGAGCGGGGACAGGAGAAACTATGAAAGTGTTAAAAAAGAATATGTTCACATACGGCTAATTTGCTTTGCCAAATATGTTTTGGAGGGAACATAAATGCTGCCTAGATTATGTTCACTGGCAACGTTTTTTTCCAGTCCAAAAAGTGTGACATTCCTATACCACAGAGATGTTGTAGGGTTGGGTCATATGTTAGTCGCTTTGGATAAAAGCGTCTGCTAAATGACTAAATGGTTAGCTGGATGTATTAAGCACAGATCATTGACAACAGAAAATGTATTGCTAGATTTAGGCTACAAAAACAATTGGTTACGGCTTGGAAGATTGTAGTTTTGGTCAAAAGACCACGATTTTTTGACCCACTGCTTTGAATCGCTTAAACATAACCTCTAAATAGGACTGCACCCAATGATTATTTTTGTTATAAATTAATCTAACGATTATTTCTTCGATTAGTCGATTAATCTAACGATAAATGTATCGATTATTGTAAAAATACATTTTTATTACTTGATTAATATAACAATCAATTACCCAAAATGAGTCTATATCAAAAACTTTTCTCTTTAATATTTAAATATTTTATTCAATCAGTTACTGCAGGGTATTATTCTGCAACAAAAAATATATTTTGTCTATTGAAAATATTGTAATATTTAAAGGAAAAAAATGTATATATTACCCAATTTCTAGTAGGTTATTTCTTATGTTAGCGTTTTAATTCTACTTAATTATCCACCTTATTTTAGTGTTTACTCACAGGCTACTTTAATCTGCTTGTCTGCCCTGTTGAGGTTCTTTGTCAGCACTATAAAGTTGCCCAAAAAACACGACTCCCGTTTTGGATATTTTCACCCCGCGATTCCGTTTTCCCAACAGGTGAGCCTCGTGTGGAGGAGGCTTGTTGTTAATGATGTCGCCTATCGAAACGATCAAACCCAACGTGGCACCGAATGACATCAGCACCAACCGGTGCACCTACAAGCATTTACAAAACAACAGCATAAGTAGGCCCAAACAGGAGACTCTCTCTGTGTGTGTTTCTGTGCAGAGCATGTGCAAGTGCGACTGTCATCAGACCGCATGGGAGGGGTAGAGCAAGGGGAGATTATGGAGAGGTTTTTGTGCTGCAGCTTGTTCTCCAGGGAAACCCATGCTTTGACCAGGTGCAGCCATACTTCATTGCGATCTACAAATGAATGAGATGCGAATCGACGCATTTCCATAATGAATGATGTCAACGAATCGTCCCAGCCCTACCGCTAAACCTTCACTGTCCAGGATCAATATTTTAGGGAAACTGCATTAAAATATGTTGCATTGGGAGTGAACAGTTAGCAGATATTTTCAAAATGCATTGATTGTGGCCATTGTGGCCCCATTTACATGTCATTCCAAGTATCACATATCTGATTGCAATCTGTTTTGGTTTTCCGAGGCTACATGCAAATCAACACTCCAGGCTAGAGGGTGTTGTTAATGCCAGAAGAAGTTTTGCACTTTAGCAATTTAATTACAGCAATTAACAGTCAGCAAGGTAGCTAAGGTAGCTTACAATTATCTGTCAACTATAACAAACGTGTGAATGAATCGCATTTATGGACAACAAGAGAGACAAAAGTTTTATGTTCTTCAAGGGCTTTCATTCAGGCCCCTCCCTCACCGATAGAGATCAAAGCTCTCTCAACTACCCAGGTCATTAAGTGGTTCAACCAATAAGGGATCAGATAAATGCTACAACAGCTCGGTGCACCTTCTGTATCGTTGTATGTGTTGAAATTATTCGAACCGCTTTTCCCTCTGTCTCAGGCGACAGATACGGCGGCTTATTTCAGTGGAACTTCAGTGTTACTTTATCTGCCGTTATCACAAGGGAACGACCGTGTAGAGGCTACTTCCACAGGCTGCTTACACTTGGGAGGAGTAAAGATTATGTATGCCTCTTGGGGAGACCGATGCATTTAAACCTTTTCAACATCTTGAGGGAATTGAGTCTTTCTTGAATGCTTCTTGGATGCGTTTACGCTTTTGAGATCGGATAGCTATCCGATCTGCCCAAGATGCAAACAGCTAGATGTAAATGGAGTCTATGTTGATAAAAAACATAATCAGAGAGACATTGCGTTTTCTACAAAACACATTTGCTAATGCAATAAAGATGTTTTCTGCTGCATCTTTGCTGAACAAGGCACTAATAATGACTTTTTACACACTTGGTCAAAAGCTTTGTTAAAGAGCAAAAGCCCCAAACAAAGACATTAGGGAGCTGAGATAGAAAACAATGTGTTATTGTAATATTGCACGGCGCCAAAAGTGCTCAATAAGTGTAACAAATGAAAACAGAGGACAAAAGCAACCCTCAGAGTCTGGTGGGGAAATGCGCGTCAATGTGTCCAATTTAAACAGCTACTTTTCAACGAAAATCTCTCTCATTACTCCATTTTATGCATTATGGCCTAACTGGCTGGTAAGCTAGGTCGGCTTTTAATAATATTTTGAGAAGAGAGACTTCCCACTCCATGGTGCATGTTCCAACATCACACAACAGACCCTGTATTTTCAAAAGAAAAAAGGGGTGAGAGGTACGGCTAGTGGCGGGAAAACTTTGACACTGTAAATAAGGACTGACATTATAAATATGGTGTTTGGTACTAATGATTACTTTTGACTGTGTTGGCTCAAACCCATGGTTCAAAACATTGGCAATAGTGAAAAAGAGCACGCACAGCAGCCAGTTGAAGTATAAAGACAGGGACTATGATTGCAACAAAAATATGTTTTCTTTTTTATTTGACATGGTGAAAAAAAAAAGCCCCCAAATGAAAGTTAAAGTCAAATAATGTTAAAGAAAACATAGAGCCTGACAAGCTAAAATGTGAGCTCCGACTTTTTGAAGTCTCTTTTCAGTGGGCCAACGTCACACAACAGACTTGGTACTTGGGAGTGAAAAGTGGAGAGAGTGGTACAGATGGAAGGAAGGAGGGATGGGAGAGTTGGAAAATTAGAGGCAAGGATGGTGAGAGAGATAGAAAGACTCCCCCGTGCCCTAATACGAAATTTAACAGCAGAAGTTAAGTGATCGAGAGATGGAGTTAAGAATGGCGAGAGTAGAGACGGATACAGGCCAAAAAGTTTTCATTGCAGAGGGCCAATATTTTTGCAGCAGACAATTTGGAGAGCAGAGAGGCGAGAGAGAATGAGGAGGGTTGGGGGGTGTGGATGGACAAATGGGGAGATCAGCAAGTCTTTACTCCAGATGGAGCTTCAACCACAGTAGGGAGGAGAGAGTTAGAAAGTAAGGCTCTTCTCTGAAATGATGAAACACTTAAAGGCCGACCTCAACTTTGGAGGGAATCAAGAAGAGTATTTCAGGAGGAGGAGGAGGAGGAGGAGCTGGGGAGATGGGAAAAATAGGAGGAGGAGGAGTGAGATGGAGCAGAAACCCCCCACTGCAGTGGTCTGACATGCACAGCAGATGCTGTAGTTTGGAAAGCAGAGAGTTGAGAGACAGAGAGGAGGACGGTGGGAGCTCAGAATTCAACCCTTCAACCGTGTCTTCTCTTCAAAGTGCACCAGATGGAGAGAGACGAAATAGGGGGAGACATGAAGATCTTGTCTTTTCAGGAGGGAGGAGATAGATAGGTAGACGAGGGATGGAGGTATGTACAGTAGGAAAGATAAAAAGTGATGACAAGCGGCAGAGTAGGAGGATGAAGGAGAAGAGTTGTAAACTGAAGAAAACAATTTTTGGGGGAAAGTAGCAGATGGACAGAAAGAAGAGATAGCTTTTTTGACTCTATTGAGATGTTGATACATCGACGAGGACCTGAGTACAGTGTCAAGATGAACCTTGACATGATGATGATGAATGATAACCACAGTCATCCAAACATGCTGCTTGCTTGGTTTTATAAAAAAAAAAAAATAGGACAGAAAATCACAAGTTCCCTAAAGTAAACAAACAAAAGACAGCTTTGCCATTTCCTTTCCCCCATTTTTTCAAAACTTGAGGCCTTATAGGCAGGACAACATTATTTTTTAATGGCTTTTAAAATGCAAAAGAGCGTTACGAAAATGTTTCATATGACTGTTTTCTGATCTGGCACTGTGTTTAACATTTGGTTAAGTTCAGGCACAATAATCACTTGAGGTTAAGATTAGGGAATGCTCATGGTCATGCTTAATAGAAAACGTACTTGATTACTTATTTACTGATTTTTTTGGACCCTTGGGGGCAACGCAACAAGCTGTAAACATAAAACTGAGATTTCATCACCTTAGAAAATTGTTTCTCCGAATGTGTTTTTAAAAAATTTCCTATTTACACATCCAGGAGCAACATTAGCATGGATTTGCAGTCGTGTTTCTGTCCAACTGACAAATGAAAGTCCACTTTTGACTCTCCTTTTTGCTCCTCACCTGCTCCCCATAGGGGAAATGTCTGACTCTTTAGCTGCCAAATGTCCCGTTCTGTTCACCAGCTAGTCTCTAACTTTTTCTTTCTGCCGTTTGGTGCTGTGTAGGTAGCACACTGTGGCATTATAACAGGTTTGCTTTGCCTAAAACAACTGCCTCTTGTTGCTGGAAATGGTAAAGTTGAAAGTTGAAACAATAGAGTTGTGGGCCAGAAAACCAAGACAATGTGCTGAAAGACGCTTAACTGTTCTTTAGAGCTGAGGGGAACTGCAGAGTTGGGGGAAAGTTCTCTGTGGATTCATCTCCTTTCACATCACACAAAGAATACTAAAAAAAATATTGGTGCAGCTTTAAGCTTAAGGGAAAGAGCATGATCATGGTTAAAAGAAACCAATGTTGACTGTTAGGATACAGGATGTGAACCGTTGTGTTCTGTGTCACATATACACAAACACCTATCATAATAGCATAGTTTCCAAAGCTATTATGATTTGTTTACTTGTCATAGACAGTAATTTTCGAAAACATTCTGCTCCTTTGGGTTGACATGGAGCCATCTCCCACACGTAACCGTCCAAAAACATTCTTTCTGGGTAGTTTCCTGTTATTGTCCAGCCAAGAAGGGAAAGGCAAAAGAAGGACGGACAGATTAAGAAAGTACAATAAAAGCATGGTGGGATCTAAAAAATAAGGCAGAATGGAGTGGCTGAGAATTACTCAATGTTTCAGTTTGGAAATGATAGATCGTGATGGAGCAGCATGTCATCTCTGCAGTTGGCCCGAAGAGCAAAGCGCAGACAGTGTGCTTCAGAGCTGAGACAGCATGAGATGGGGGGATGAGAGTAAGGAGAGAAAAATCAGGATATACTAGAACAGGAATGGAAAGGGAGTTGATTGAAGAGAGGAGATGGGAGAGGAGAGACATCAGGGCTCCTCACCACCGCGTTCCAACACTGCACAGCATGCACCGGGCTGTGGAGAGTGGAGACTTGACAAAAACGTATGGGCGGAGGGAGCGGGGCGAGCGAGTGATGGACGAACAGCGTGATGAGAGATAGAAGAAGAAGAAGAAGAAAATGATGAGTGACTACTTCTCACCGTGATGCCTGCCACACTGCAGAGTAGAAACTGTATTACGGCAAGATCAGAGACGGCAAAGTCTAACCAAAGATAGAAGGATGGATGCTTTTCTTAACTTAATACCTTAAACTTAAAAAAAAAAAAAAACCCACGTGGTCAAGAAAGCTTGATCATTGCATTGAACTACGAGAAGAAAAATAGGAAACGTGGGAATAACAAGCAGGGATGTGGGGAAGAAAATGGATGGAGAGTATGAAGACAAAGTGGTAGATATTACATTATAGAGAGAAGACAAATGAGCATGTAAAAATGATGCAAGGAGATACAGGGGGAAAGACCTTGGATTTAATTTATAAAGAAGTTCTTATTCACAAATAATGTGAAAAACGATGAAAAATCAAAGCCAAAGCTGTGATATATGAAATGTTGATGTTACCGGCTTAATCACAGGGTCACATCAATTCAATCCAATTCTCTGTGGTAGATCGAAAGCTCATGCTGACTTTTATCATTATTCAGGCAGGACAGCCATTGATATCAGTTTAATTTGACCCTGCTCTGCACAGATGAGAGGCGCTAAAGAGAGAGATGGAGACACAAAGTGTGGGCACATTTTAAGAGACTGAGACTTTTTTTTTAAAGCTACATGGAAGTGAACAGAATGACTAAATTTAAAATACAAAGTAAAGGAACAACAGTGAGGAAACCAGCCTGGTTCCAGTGGAGCAGAGCTAATGAGAGTTCTGCAACTATAACTATGCCTAGATAAAGATAAAGCAAAACAGGAAATTAATTGTTAAGGGACACAAAGCCCAGTTGTGTTTATAAAAGCAGATACAATGACCAAAAAAAAAGCATAGGTAATCCTTTTTTGTATTAATCTGAGTGTGAAGATTTAGAGCAACCGAACCTGTCATTCCATGGTGAAAACAAATGATCTGATAACTGTAGCCAATACAGTATATACTTTAAGGCCTTAATTCTAGATGATTTATTTTAAGACCCTTTTAAGGACCCACAGATACCCTGGGGGGGGGGGGGGGGGGAAAAAGCACCCGCGCGGAAAAAAACGAGGGTAGGGGGTGAGAAGAACGACAACAAAAGAAGGATTAAATAGAGGGAGATGAGGAGATGCAGAAGCTGGGAAGGAGATAGAGACAGAAATGAAAATATTGGTCTGTAACTGATGTACTTTGCTTCGGCAACACAGGTTTCTCCCCTACCGTGGCAATAAAGCAAATTTGAATTTGAGAGAGTTCTCGGCGGAGTGGAAACTTGGTTGGAAAGGCATAAGGAGGCAGGAGGCAGATGAAAAAGGAATATATGTATGTGCGCTCAGTATGTG
>CM022487.1:22556682-22567015 GCA_011952105.1 Coreoperca whiteheadi | reverse complement strand
GGGGGGGGGGGGGGGGGGGAAAGACCCAGTGCTGCTAATAGAAGAGATTAGGCAGTTTGGAAAGCATGAAAACAGATGGGTTCCTAATGCTAGGCTATCAGGAGACAGCGACAGAGACAGAGAGACATTTAGACAAAGAGATGGACATGAGGGAGACAAAGACGGGCGGAGAAACCAAAACATTGAATTCAAGACAAAGGAAGGGAACCAAACAAGAACATTACATTTACATATTTGACTTTTAGCTGGCGTTCTCATCTAAAACAACGTGAATTGACCTAAAACTATCTCATACTGAAGACTCAGCATTGATTCATTACATCTATGAAGACCGTCTGAGTTTCTTCTTAGGAGACTCAACAGCTTCAGAGTGAGTCAGTAAGTCTTAAAAATAGTTTACAAAACTCTTGTTGAGTTTGCTAACATTCTCTGCAGTCTCTGGGGTGCGCTTGCTAGGATAGTTGGCACGAGCAGCGAAATAATTGGGAAACCACAGACGAAGCGGAGTGACTTGTGTACTGTCAGGAAAAGAGTTCTGACACAGTTCTCATGCTTTGTTCTTCATTTTGAGACTCTGACCTCAGGGGGGACACGCCAGGGTGCCTTTGGCAACCCTGATTATTTTCGTGATTAGTTGTTTTGTCTATACGATGTCAGAAAATAGTGAAAAATATCCATCACAGTTTCCCAGAGCACAACGTGATGTCTTCTCATTCCTTGTTTCATTCTACCAAGTCCAAAACGCAAAGATTATCAGTTTACTGTGTCATTAGACAGGGAAACGCAGGGAAATCGCCCTGTTTAAGAAGCGGAAACAAGAAAATGTTTGGCATTTCGGCCTCAAAAATGACTAAAACATGAAACATGCTTGAGATTTATTAGTTTCAAATATGTTTTTCAGTTGGCGTTCTGTGTAGTGAAAAATGTTTGTGCTAATGTTAAATAATTTACAGACATCTTGGGTGACCTGTACTTTCCCGCCAACAAGTGATAAACGATTTCATAAAATCAGCACAAACTCTGAAATGCGTTGTACACAACATAGACCCAAAATTACAAAAATTACTTTCCTCCATTGTGAAGGGATTATGAGACGGTGGACGCTGTATATTCACTTGTTAGCTAATGATTAACTTTAAACCGGATAAATAAGGATGAATGAAGTGATTTGTTTTGGTTGGTTGCTCGTGATTAAAGAATAAAATCTTTTGGGACAACACACTCACAGACTTTTTTTTGTATGGTTCAGGAACTAAACCAAGGTTATCAAGCGTGGAAAGTAAATGTATCTGCCCACACCTTTTAAACTCCCCCAGCCCAATATGTAACCACATCATGTTTCCAGCTGTGTCCCCACCACATAGCACTTTCCTTATTTTTCTTCCTTTATGTACAAGGACTATGTTATGTACATTCTGAGCTGTCCATAACATTTCATGCGACCAGGGTCACACGGCTTAAAAAGAGAAGCGTACCCCCATATGCTTATGTTATACAGTGTGCAGACAATAAAAGTAGATATGGAGTTCAAATACTCCCAATTTGAGGTTTTGCAAACACATTTCCTCACCCGCAAAAAAATCTGTATATTTGCTTTCAGTCGGGCTATAATTTTATTTATTTGTCATGTGCGGTTTCCTTCCTTTCCATAAAAGCATATCAGCAGACATCAGACAGGCTATCTGCCTCAGTGCAATTTAACAAGGTAATGGCTCTCTGGTGATTTACAAACCTTGGTGGACGGGGAGGCTCTCGCCTAGTGGGAGGATATTGAGTAGGCAGACTTTAGCTGTGGTGAAAATGACTGTAACTTGTAAATCATTTCGTTAAAAACACACACTAAGCGCAGCGTTAAGCAGTCTTAAGTGAAAGAGCACAAAAAATATTGAAATTGGTGGTAAGATCCCCACTCAGCCTCTCAGAGAACACGACAAACTGACAATGACTGCTCAAAACACAGTGTGAGACGGTACTCCAAATGCAGGGCGTGAAATGTTTTTTGACATTTTCTGAAAAACTATTGATCCACATCGCATCAGTCAAAGTTTTCTTGGTGTCTGGGAAGGCTCTCTGGAGAATGTATTAACAACAACCATCACAGGGCCGAAAGACAGCAGGAGAGACTTTTGAAATCTAGCACTTGAAAGAAGACTTTTTCTTCATTTTATCTTTGTGTCGTCTGAACTCTCGATTTTTCCATGCGTCCTTAGAATAATTACGTGTAGTGGAAGACAAGTGCAGAGAGAAGAAAGGGACAGGAATACAAAGAATTCAAAGTTAAAAATCTAATTTATTTTTGAGGTTAATGAGGTAAATATATGAGAAACATCCCCTGTGTGATTCAGAGCTTGACCTTTTGCCTCTCAGGAATAAAAATAAAAATCAGTAAACCAGACATAAAGCAGTACACATATGCATACATTGGTACTAGTCTAATTATACTGGCTCTGCACTATGTTTTCCTAAGAGGAAGGAGGAGACAGCCATAACTTCAATGCAATCCTTTTATTTGAATTCCAGTAATCAACATTTCGACAAATATTAACGTCGATTCATAGATTTTTAAATAAAAAGACTGCAATGGAGTTGTGATTGTGTTGGTCTCTTCTCTTTCATCTGATGTTTACCTGCTAGCCGGCACATCACTAAAATAGGTGTGTGTTTTTCCTTTAGTTTCTCAAGAATTGTTTCCCTTACTGTAACTAGCTGAACCCAAAGTCTTGTGGGGGAGCCAAAAGGAGTAGTTTGACACTGGGAAATGCACTTATTTTCTTTGCTTCCGACAGTCAGATGAGAAGATTGATACCACTCTCACGTCTGTACACCAAAAATGGAGATACAGCCAGCAGCTGCTTAGCTTAGCTTAGAATAAAGACTGGAGAGAGCTAGCGTTGCTCTGTTCAAATATAAAAGTATCTGCCCAGCAGTACCTCTAAAGCTTGCTAATGAAAACGTTAAATCTTGTTTGTGTCATCCATATGAAATCTGAAGTGTTACTTCCTGTAGTCTTTTTGCACCTATGGACAGAGCCATTGTAGCTGTTTCCTCCTGTTTCCAGTCTTTATTCTAAGCTGACCGTCTCCTGGCTCCAAATCTAATGGACAAATATGAGGGTGGTATCGATCTTCTCATCTCACCTTCGGCAACAAAGAAAATAAGTGCATTTCCCAAAATGTCTAACTTTTCCTTTAAACTAGCTTCTTGCACAAGTGAGGATGGACCTCGAGGACCTTCGGGCTTTATAAAAATACAAGAATGAAAGCAGCTGCACTCGCATAGCACACTGGCAAACAAAGTCAATAAAATCAAAGCACTACAGGACATCAAGAGAATCAGGAAGAGGGGTGAAAATATTATCCATTTTACTTTTCATTAGTCTGATCCGTTGAGTGAAAAAAAAAAATGAGCAGCAGAGTTAATGTGATGGCATGCAGACAACCAAAATCAGCTGAAAGCAGCAGGCTGATAGTGACAGCCATTATGATAATTCCTTCCTTGACTTCTTTTTACTCTAAAGGTGAGGAAAGATAAGAAAATAAGCTGTGCTTCAACATTATACATTTTACTTTACCATGCTTTTTTTCTAATCCTTTTGCACCAGGCTGAGCAGCCAGCATGAGCAGTGTCTTCTCTAGGTAATGTAGGTCTTAGGATGTGTCATCGGTCAGTGTTATTTGCCAGAAATCACCAATGGACATTTTTTGCTGCTGTAAATACTACATGGCAGGATTTCATTGGCATGTTGCTTGAAGCTGATACACCACTGGGAACATTTCTCTCTCAAGTTTCAACTGGAACTAATGCCTCCTTGCTTCAATTTGCACCACCTTGGGCAAAGTTTGGTTCATCTCATTCTGTTTGCCTCCTGCCGTTGATTTTGCATACATTGGTGCTGCCGCCGCTCAATGATTATGTTTTAATTCTGTCTGAAGGTAGAGCGAGAGAGACAAGTGGATTGAGAGGAAGAAAGAGGCGGAGGGAAGGAGGGAAAGGTGGATAAAACAGACAGAGGTGTGTGTTTATCAAGCATTTCATAGTTGCCGCACTGATCCAAGATCAATTGATGCTCTCAGATCAGTGGGGACGTTATGATCAAGGGAAGCCCGCGGTCACTGAACCCAGATCAGCTGTCGGAAAGGACGGATAATTAGGGAACTGGAGAGAATATTCAGGAACAGATGGGAGGATGGAGGCGACATGTGTGGGAAAGAGAGAGGAGGAAGAAGAGAGGCAGTCTCTTTCGTTGTGAGTGTCAGCTAAATGCCTGAAATGTAAAACAAAATGAGAGAGAGAGAGAGAGAGAGAGAGAGAGAGAGTTGAGTGATGAGAGAAGGAGGAGTGGGGGCAGACAGACGAAGAAGAGTGAAGAACAAGGCAGGAAAGGAGAAAGACAGTTGGATGGGAAGAAAAACGGATAGAGAGGGAAGCAGGAGCGAGAGGTGAAATGCAGATTCAGGTTGTGCCAAAGAGGGAGATGAGGAGATGCAGAAGCTGGGAAGGAGATAGAGACAGAAATGAAAATATTGGTCTGTAACTGATGTACTTTGCTTCGGCAACACAGGTTTCTCCCCTACCGTGGCAATAAAGCAAATTTGAATTTGAGAGAGTTCTCGGCGGAGTGGAAACTTGGTTGGAAAGGCATAAGGAGGCAGGAGGCAGATGAAAAAGGAATATATGTATGTGCGCTCAGTATGTGTTGTGAGAGAAGTCCCCTCTTCCTGAATGTTTGAAGTTGAAAGAGCATGAGAAAGATTGAGGGAGGAGGAAGAGGAGGAGGTGGAGGAAGAAGACGAGTAGGCGAAAATAGCTCCTGTGACCAGATCAACAGTTGGACCTTTGGGGAGTATCGAGTCTCGAGTTTGAGCTGCAGATGAGAACCACTGTCTGGCCAAACACACACACACACACACAGACACACACACACACACACACACAAGCAACAGAGACATGCAGATACGCTGATGTACAAAAAAAGGTTTGTACACTGATAAGCAGATCCTCTACTTGGTATGTAATCAACACACATAAATGCTCCTTCTTCTCTGCTCAAAGCCCCTCCTGACACCACTTAGAAACCCCTCACACTCCCGTACATACACACACACACAGAACTGCAAAGTGGAAGCAGATGCTGTTTGCAGAAGTATTTCTTGTCACTGTAAATTCCCATTTTCATTTTGTTTTTTTATCCTCAACATTCCTCAACGTAGAAACACAAGGGTCTCCTTGATAATTTAACGACACTGGGCTGCTGGAGATGATCCACTGCCGTTTGAGCCGGTGTGCCAAATTCCATGAGTGGAGAGTCTCATTTGTGGCTCAAGTGTGGCTGTGTTCTCTGCTCTGCTGCCTTTGTGTGCCGGTTCTACTGTTGCCGGAGCAGCGTGCATCTCTGAAGCATTAAATGTACCTGTGAATGTATATAATTGCCTATAACAATCAAGAGAACATTTATATTTAATGAGCGCTCAGTTTGTTATTGACTTTCCCTTTGTTTACAAAGACTAGTTTTCTTTGGTGTGTTTATCATGCCATGTTTCACCCAAACTTTGTGAAGCAGGAGAATGAATGCTACATTTTTCTCCTGCTAATATTCATCATTCGGGAAGTTCAGAATCAAAATTGGGATAAGGCGGCACGTTGTGTTAAAACAAGTTAAGTACGGCTACAAGGTATCTTACCATTTCAGTCATAATATGCACAAAATACACAAAACACGAAATGTTCTGCTAAACAACTCTGAATGAGTGGAGTTTTACAGTAATGCACTTAGATTATTTCAACTTTATTTCTGAGAAATCATGTTTTTTTTTCTGTTTCGGTCAGCAGATGGCTTTAAGCACTGAGCCTCAGCTGATGTTGCTATGGAAAAAAAAGAACACAGTCAGAAGCACAAAACAGGGCTGTAGCAAATTTAAAATTCCTCATTGTTACAAGTAGAAACAAAACGCTGTGCTATAGTTGCAGAATTCATCCAAAACTGACCCAGAAACCAAAAGTGAACTAATTTAAACTACTGTATGTTTATCTACAAATGCATACAGGTTTCACTGTAGCTTGGCGCTACTGGCGCTTGCAGCAGGAATTTCAGCTTGGTGACTGGATGTTTCGTACCAAAATGCTCCCTGGGCGTCATAGGTAGCTTCTCTCTTATGTATTTATGTACACAGGGTTGTACTGTTGGCCTTTCATTAAAGAACCACATATTTCCCTTTTATCATTATCTTTGGGACATTTATGCCTTTACTACATAGGGACAGCAGAGAGATGTCAGCAAACAAGGGAGAAAGAGATGCAACAAGGGTCCCCAGCCAGATTTGAACCACGGCGTCTTGATTCCTAATCTCCACATTTTCTTATGCAGCCGCTCATCGTTTGTACTGATAATTCAACCAGGGGAGGTTCATTTGGACCCTATTTTTGCCTGTTGAAAAATTCCGACTGGTTTTGTATCATCTGCTTTCTAACATTAGGAAAAAGAAAAGGAGACTAGAACACAAACTTACATTGCTTTTGAACATTTTTCAATACCGGATCTCTAAGCTTAAACGTTTAGTTTTGTGTCCATCCAAACCGTGGAAGTGCTCCAAATGTCAGTCACCTAATATGTTCTATGAGAAAATGAGCAGCACCTCTACTTTGCAACGATATTCCTCTACCTTACCATACACACACACACCTCGTCCATTAATCCAGTTTATCTCAATACTAAGAAATTCATTGCATCCCTTCACCAAAGAAACTAAAGCCAAACAGCGGAGTGTGACCTATTGGCGGACTATTTATGATGTCCACATCACAGGCTAAACAGCGCCAGGCACATGTACAATTTTCAGGGGCCTCCCGATCGATACGCCCCCGTAACTGGATATCATATGGTTTTTGAAAATCCATCACACCTGTACTCGCAAGCAATATACATTGTTTATAATGAAAAAAAGAAAGAACACAAAAAAAGAGAGAGAAAAGCCTGCAGTCAGAAAAGATTAGAAATGGGTGAGAGGTAAGAGAGAAAGACGAAAAAGAACAAGAGAGAAGGAAAGAGGAGAGACTGAGGAGAGATGAGGGGAAGAGAATTAGGGAGACTGATAGTTGAGCGCAGGGTCCAGGGGGCATGGATAAGTGTGTGTGTGTGTGTGAGTGTGTGTGTGTGTGTGTGTGTGTGTGTGTGTGTGTGTGTGTGAGGCATACGGTCACTCACTCACTCACACACACCCACCCACACACACCCACACAGAAAGGGGTAGCTCATGAAGACAAATGTAGTGACCTTGCTTAGTGATAAGGCATGAAGATAAAGTAGTGTTGGATGAAATAACAAAAAAATACACAGAGAAACAGAGGTATGTGTGCGTGCTTGTTTGTGTGTGTCTCTCTGTGTGTGTGTGTGTGTGTGTGTGTGTGTGTGTGTGTGTGTGTGTGTGTGTGTGTGTGTGTGTGTGTGTGTGTGTGTGTGTGTGTGTGTGTGTGTGTGTGTGCGTGTGTGCGTGCGTGTGTGCTTGATTGTGTGTGGGAGTGCAATAGAGATAGACAGGTGAACAGACAGATGGGAGATGGAGAGACAGCGAGCTAATAGTGAGACAGAAAGAAAGACAAAAAGATGAGACACAGATGTGGCTCAAAACTGGGAAAAGCAAATAAACAAAAAGATATGAAAACAGAGAGTGACCACAACACACTATTAAACTGCACAAACACGCGCATGCACACGTACACATATTTGGACTTGCCCACACAATCTTGTCTTAGGATTTTCAGGATAAAGTGACTTAACGAGTTACTTAACACCAGCGGAAACGCTTGATTTTTTTTGACTGACCCCTCACTGGTTGAAGTGTTGCTCACCTTGTTGAAGTGATGTAGCTGTGTACTTGGGGTGTGGCCAGTGCACCGTGACATGACTGTTCGGTGTGGTTGCAGGTGCAACAGCACACGCTTCAACATCAACCGGAAGAGTTCGGTGAAACAGTGATTTTCAGCTTGGTGTTAAATTCCTTTCCCACTTGGTACATTTAGAGGTGCCATATCTGAGATACCTGGCTGTTGGGTTAAAAGCGTGGTGCACTCAACAGAACCAAAGAGAAGTTGCTAATTACTGTGAAGAAGAGTCCCCGTTGCTGCCTTCAAATGGAACTCGTGAGGTCATATTTTCCAGGTGTGAAGTTGAGTACTAATATGTGTTGTGTTCAAGTGGTTTACGTCCTGAGAAATCACCTTGTTCCCTGTTGCGAAATGGTGAATGATTCTGTGTGTTTTCTGCATTTCAACATCATGCTTAGGAATGAGAACAATCACAAGGGGCTCACCCATAAGCGCTCACATTTTCTTTAAATGTCTGCATACGATGCAGCTCGTGAATCTGTGAGTTCAGCGTCTGAGCTCAAGATACGAATACCACAATTTGATTCAAATGGATGCTGAACCACACCTTTTTTGACTCTATATGCACCATGCAGCTTGTCGTAATCTTGTCGACAGTCTTGTTGCTGTTGTTAGCACCCGGGCTAACATTAGTAGTTGCATTAGCATCAGATTCTTTGAGAGTTAGCATGGTGGCCATACGTAGCTCGCTAAAAACATGGTATTAGTACACTTAGTAGTACATTTAGATACACTTAGTAAAGAAAACCTTTTGGTCACGTCAGCGGTGACAAGAAGCAAAAACAAAGATTCAAAGCAAATCGATTAAACTGTCAAACATCACACACAGAAAGTACTTTGACAAGTTCGGAAGTTGCTTACCTGTGCTGATTCCCAACACATTCGTGTCATATCAGAACCCTTCCCCCCGTCTACTGAGTGCAACTAACAATACCTTAAACATAGCTGTTTATCTGAGTATCAAACTTCCACTCTGTGTTTCAGTTGAGACTTGTGATATACAAATAGTGCCACTGTAACTTCAAAAAAGCTTTGAATGTGGAAACAAATCTATCGGAATATTCACGTAACTTGACCACAATAGTTTTTTGGGGGGGTTTTTTTTTTTTGCAGGTACCCGCTTTATTTTAGTCCGGTTGTTACATGTTAAGTCATTATTTGCGGGGAACCAACTCTGCATGATGGCGCCTGAGAACCAAACTGAACAGCCTTTATTGAGACAGAGAGCTGGACGGATAGACATCTAGAAGAGACAGGCAGATAGGAAGGCAGGGAGACAGACAGTAATCACACAGCACAAACAACGTAGAGGTCAAAGCTATCACGGAAACGAGTGGTTATTTCGTAGCATTTCATCATCATCATCATCTATCTTAGTCGCTTGTGCTCTCTCTCCCGCTTTCATGGCTGGATTTCTCATTGATGACAAAGCCATTTATGTCTCTCTTATGTCCCCCCCCCCCCCCCCCCCCCTCTTTCTTCCTTTTCCCCTCCCTCCTCCCCCACCCATCCCTCACTGTCTCTCCCTTATTCTCCTTGCTATTTATGCTTCCTCTGTTTTATTTTTCCGCTTTTTTCTCTCTTGCACTTTCTTTTCGTCTCTCAATCTCATTTTGCGTCTCCTCTCTTTACTCCCCTCTTTGTCTTTCTCCCTGTTCGCTCTCAGTTCTCAGCTATTTTTTCCTCCTCTCTCACCTCATCTTCATCACTCCTCCTTCTCCTCCTCCTCCTCCTCCTCCTCCTCCTCTCTCTCTCCCTCCTTCCTCATTTTCTCTCTAAACACCTCTCTCCCCTCCCTCCTCCTCCTCTTTTCCATTTTACCTTTCTCTTTCCCATGATTTAAATTCTGCCCATGATTTAAATTCTTACTTTCCTCTTTCCCCCCTTACTCTACCCATCGCCATCCTTACTTGCCCTTCTTTACATGCTTCTTTCCTCCCTTCCCACCTCCCTTATTTTTCACACTACGTCCCCATTATTTCTCCTTTTCTAGCCATTGTTTTTTCCCTACTTCCCTATTCTCCCCTTTCACATTCCTTAGATCTAGTCCTCCCTTTTTTCCTTCCCCTTTTCTCACTTTTACTTTGTCCTTTCTTTGTCACCTTTTCTCCCCATTTCTCTGCTCTCTCCCTATTTGTTTCTCTTTTTCCCTTTCTCAACCTTTTCCCTCTCTAGCTCCCCTTTTCTACTTCTCTCAAACCTTTCTTCTTGCTTTCCATATCTTTGCTCTTCACCCCTGCTTTCCATCACTCTTTCCATCCTTACATCCCCTTAACCTTCCTACTGTCTCCCATCTTCCTCCCTACTTCACCTGATTTTTTTTAATCCATCCTCCATGGCCTTCTCCCTTCTCATCTCTCTGTCACCCCCCCCCCCCCCCCCCCCCCTTCCCCTCCCCCCCCCCCCCCCTCCAACCCCCCCACTCCTCCTCTCTTCCTTCTCACCCCTCTCC
>CM022487.1:22515050-22536766 GCA_011952105.1 Coreoperca whiteheadi | reverse complement strand
GGTGGGTGGGTGTGTGTGGGGTGTTTGGGGCGCGGGGGGGGGTGTGGTGGTGGGGGGGGGGGGTGTGTTGGTGGGTGGCGTGCTCAGTTACGTGCACCACTGCTTGTGGATGAGCTACTGTCCAATCAAATCAGATGCGGGTTGCCCCCGCAGCTGTCAGTCAAAACCCAATCACTGCGACGACACCTTTCCTCTGACACACCCAGCCACTCAGGTCCCTCTCCTCCTCTCGAGCTGCCCTCCCCAATCAAACTCAATGAACGTCAAACTCCATTCCATGATACACACTTTCTCTCTCCGTGGTCACATCCTGTCAGGTTCAAAAGAATAACTTACCAGATCAAATTCTATACTGTGTTTCCTTGACGCCCAGCGGCAAGAGCTTTTTAATAGAAGAGAAAGGAATTCGTGCTGTACATTCTATTATATTTCCCATCTATTCGATCAGCACAGCCTGGGAGCGCTTGTAATTGCATCACATTTCAGAGCTTGAAGTCATTTAACCAATGTTAAACTCCCAAAGACTGTTTACTTAACAGCTAAAAAGCCTTGCATAACTGTGACCTATTGCGTGCAAGCTGCCTTATGTGTGCAAGGTCATGGTCGCGGTTAGAAAACAGCAGGTGACGTGTAAAAGGATTACAGTAATCTGTAGCCTGTAAAAGGATAAGGCCAGCCATATTCTTGAGTATATTTATCTTATTGGTGAGAAAAAGCAATTAATTGATTCTACTCACAAGTATTGTCTGTGTAGCCAAAGCCTGATATAGTTTATTCCGCTCTAGAACTACTTAAAACTCTTCAACAAGCCACATCATTGCACTTGGTGACCTGCACTCCACAGCCAAATCTACATATGCTGTTCTGCTGCCATAAATACCCACTGGTGTACCAAATGTGTACGACTCCGCAGCTCAAAATTGTCCCCAACAAATGCACTATTTAGTCCTGTTTCAGTTACCTTTGCTAGTGCCCAGTGGTTTTAGGAAATTACTTCAAACTTTCGTAAATTAAACTATATATTTGTGACCAATCTTTAAACCTACAATAACTTGATTTTTTTTTTTGGCCCCTTGGGGGGAAGCACAATATGTTGTAAACAAAACATTTTAGCACCTTATGAGGTTGTGGTGCACAAGTTAGCAAAGAGTGGCTTATTTACACATGTAGCAGACATGGAGCAACATTAGCATTCATTTAGAGTCATGCCTGTTTAAGACCAACATTTACTCTTCTTTTAGCTTCGTTTTGGTCTCCACTAGCTCCAGAGGGACAGAAAAGGCTCTTCAGCAGCTAAATGCGCCACGTTCGTCACCAGTTAGCAGCTGTCTTTCTGCTGTTTTGGTGCTGGGCCGACAGTGGGTTGATCATAGCTTTTTTGCTTAAAACAGCTGCCCGGTGTGGCTTGAAACTATGCTGATGAGAGCTTACTGAATGAAAACAGTTAAGCTGTGGGTTGTAAAACCGAAACAATGAGCTGAGAAAAGCTGAAGAACTGTGTACAACTGAGGGGAACTGCAGCGTCAAGTGGTTAGGCAGTTGATGCATTGCTTATATAAAAAATGCGATTAGAGCAGCTTTAAACATGTCGATCTTCTGTAGGAACCATAACCACCGAGAGTAATGAGAGTTGGACCAATGCACTGTTGGTCTTCTCAGGGATTTGTATAAAATATGAACAATATGAAACAACACCATCCTTTAATAATCTCCAGCTGTAAAAATACTGATCAGATGACAGATACTTTTGGTAGAAATAAGTGTTGGATTACAAAGATCTGAGACATTAACGTGACTTAGCAAATCTTACATTAATAAGTTGGCAAAAACAGCCAATAGCTCATTCTTTACCGTGATAATGATTATAGATGCGAGAGGGAGGGAGGAATGTGCAGCACTGAAGTACCCATAATTGCAATAAAGAATGTCTTCAAGCGTATCATGACTTTTGTGCAGTGTTTACTAATGAACGCATGCTAATTGAAAAGTTTCCACCTAAGCAGAGCTCATCGCCAAGAATGAAACACAGAGTTTAGGCATGCATGATGGGAGTTATCAGTTATCAGTTTTCTGCACTTAAACTACCTGCTGTATAACAGAGATTGACTTTTGAGCATTATGTCTAATAACACTACACGAGTCACAGCCTGTAAATGTGAAGTTAATTGTTGAGTTAATTGCATATTATCTGGCATTTGGAGGGGGTGTAATACAACAGCTGATTACATTTTATTGCTGGTAACCAGACGACGTAGCCAAACACGGTCAGGACACGCTTGTTTTAAATACTGTATGGCTGAATATTCATCATCTTATTTGCTTCAGGACAGCTGACTGAACACTAGATCTCTCTTTTTTCTTTTAACACTGTTAGGATTTATATATCCGTAAAATGACACATATTCAAAACCCTGAGCTTCCTAGTAGGCCCACAGTCTCCCAAGTGTTTGCTCAGCAGCAGGTGTCAAGGGAGCAGACGTTGTTTCTCATTGGCTTTCAGTCAGTTTTGCCCAGCAGCAACAACAGCTTGAGTTGTTGTAGGTTTTGCCTCTCAGAAACATCCAACTAGATTTTAAAATATTGTTCTGAGGGAGCTTGGTCTAAAATGTGTTTTGTCCCTGCCTTTAACAGTTACTGTACAACCACAAATAGCCACCTGGCCTCCATCATGAATTTACGGATTGCACCTTTAGGTGTCGCTGAGGGTTTTTTTCACATTTCGAAGAGTGATTAATCAGTCCAACCCATTCAGGTCTGTCCCCGATTCAGAGTCCCCATCATTGTAATTACTGTACAGCGCTTAAGGACTTGCACATTTACATAATTGATTCTTTTATCAAGGCACGTCTCGCTATCTCTCTCATACACAATCTGTTATGCAGAATGGATTTTTTAACGCAGGCTGATTTGAAATGCTGATCTTTGTTCTGCTGTCTTCTTCTCCCTCCATCTCTTTTCTTCTTCAAGCTGCGGCACTCCTCCTAACCCTGTCCTCCGTTCCATCATTTTCTTCATCGTTCCTTTTTTTTTTCACTTTGACTGCAACAGCTCTCACCTCTCTCCCTGTTTCCGTCGTTCATTCTCTCCTCCCTCAGTCCCTTCTGTATTTTCTTACTGTAACATCCATCTCTTTCTCTTATTTTTTCTCACTTGCTCTCCTCTCCTGCTTTAATGTTTTCTTTTTTCCGTTTTCATTCCTCCGAGCCTCACCTCTCCTCCAACCATTTCTTTTCCTTTCCATCTCTACTTCACCCTTGATCATTTCATCTTTTTTCTTTCTCCTGCAGCACTTGTCACAGCTCCCTTCTCCGCTCATCACTTCGGCCCTTTTTTGATTTGACTCTACTTTTTGTTGCAAAATGTGCAGAGCATGTACAGTTCACCTCAGGACTCTCATTCTTTCTGTGTCTCCCTTCATCCCTCCTGTCTCAGGCCCAGCTCCTTCATGTGGGAGAAGAAGGATGGAGAGCTCCCCCCACTGGCCAAAGTCGACGGTGCTTTCTTGCGCTTTGAGATGCTCAACAAATCAGATAACGGTGTCTACCTCTGCCACGCTGACAACGGCATCGGAAACAGCCAGGGGGAGTACACACTCCTGGTGCAAGGTAAGAAGAAAAAGTTAAAAGAAGGAAGGGAAAACAGTCAGATAGAGGGATGTGTTTTGGGGAAGAAGGGGAAAGAGTTGGGATGTCTTCTTCTTTTACGCTTCTTCATCACGTTGTTTTATTTCTGTCGTTTGTTGTGGCTTTTGCTTGTACTTCCATCTTTTTTCTCTTCTGATTTTCTTTCGTTTCTTTCCTCCTGTTTTTGTTTGTTTTTTTGTTTTGTTTTTCTCATCCAAACGCACGACCATAACCGCCACCGCATACCATCCGACCACTTTCGCTCGTTCTTGCGCTTCTTTCCCTTCGCTTTCATGTGTCCCGTCGACCCATGGCCATTTTTTTCACTTTGCTTGCTCATTCCCACTCCTCCTATGCCTCATCTTGCTCCGCCTCCTCCTCCTCCCAAGATCCCATGGACCTAGACTCCCTGGACACCACCACACCCTCCTTTGGCTCTGCAACCTATCCATCTTTCTCTCCCTCCTCCTCCTCCTCCTCCTCCTCCTCCTTCTCCTCCTCCTCCTCCTCCTCCTCCTCCTCCTCCTCCTCCTCCTACCTCCCATCCTCCGCTCCTCCTGATGTCTTCTCTGGCTCCGGCTCAGATCCCACCTACTCCTCCTCCTCTCCCCCTGACCTCGCCTCCACCTTCATCCCCGACTCCTCCCCATCTCCCACCCCCTCCAGGGCTGACGTGTCGACCACCATCTCCGAATTCTCCACCACCACCCTCTCCAACGTCCTCTTCCCCGACCTGCCATTCTCTCCCTCCTCCTCTCCCTCCTTCACCCCGACTCCCCCACCCTCCTCCGCAAGCATCGCTCCTTCCACTGCCACCCCGTCCTACTCCTCTCCCGCCTCCCTTACTCCCTCAGTTTCCGTCCGGCTGAATGGAGTTTACACTTTCACAGGTAAAACCATCTGAGTTACACTACACACTTGCACACACACTTCCAAACAAACGAGATGCGAGAAGCTTAGTAATGGAGTGGAAAAACAAACACCATTCAAGTTACTACTTTGCTATTTTTTTCCCTCAATACACAAACTGTGCTTGCCTTGTGAAGCAAGGGAGTTTGTTTTACACATGCAAGCACAAACACATACTCTAAGCTGACAGCAAGAGCATACCTTAAGAAGCACACACTCAAGGATAAAATGGCATTCGTGTGGCCGTGTCACAGCTGTTTGATGTTTTTTTCTTGTTTCCCTCTTTCTTCCTGTTAATAATCCCTTACCCCCGAACCCCCCAACACACACTCCTCCACTCATCTAACCAACCATCCATCCATTCATCCATCAATCTAAACATCCAACAATCCATCTACTCATCCACTTGGGAAGATGCTGGAGACAACAGTGCAGGTATAACTTTTCCACCAGTCACCTGTTGTTCTGACTTTCTGTCGTTCTAACTTTTTCGTTCACCTGGCTGTCTGTCTGTCCATCTGTAGGTCTGACTGTCTATAGTTCTGTCTGTTTTTGTCTGTCTGTCACTCTGGACAAAACCTAGTCTGGGGGACACTTTGAGCTTTTAAAGTGGAGGATGAATATTTCACACTCCTGCCCACGTAATGCTTTCTTGTTGCCCACATGGACAGACATGCTCAAAACACAAGCTCACAAACACACACACACACACACACTCACACACACACACGCAACACACATTCACACCAGGCACTCACATCTGTCTCACAAAGACACGCACACAAGCATGACCTCTTAAGTGGTACAAGTCATTTACACAGTGTTCCACTTCCTCTGTGTGTGATTCTATTTGTGTGTGTGTGTGTGTGTGTCTGTGTGTGTGAGTGAGTGCTGGGGGGTGGGGGTGGGGGTGGGGTTCAGGCTTCGAGGTGTTCTTGGGTCTTGTCTGCTTTTCTTTGATGCTGACAGCAGGATTTATGGGCTCATTCTCAGTCTTGCCTCGTCAGCGTGCCCCTCTCACCTCCACGCCCGGCCAGCCGGAGTGTGTGTTCGACTTAGCGTGTGTGTGTGTGTGTGTGTGTGTGTGTGTGTGTGTGTCATTCTGACGGGTGCTCAGAGCCTCCCCTCCCCACCACCCCTCTCCCCCTCTTCTCCCTGTTCTCTGTCTACAAGCTGGCCTCTGGTTGGCTGTTGTCATGTCCCTTCACTTCTCTGACTGGCTGAAATGTGACTTTTTCTTCCAAAATTGGCCGTTCAACCCATCATGTGGTGAACCACTTGGTTGTAATGTGTTCCTTCCTTCCCTCTTCAATTTCAGTTTTGTCTACATTTCTGGTTATCAGTGGGTGTTGCTGTGCCTCTCTCTCTCTTCCCTGTTCTCTGATTGGATGTATAAGCTAGCTGTTTCTTCCTCTGACTGGTTGAATCCTTAACCTCCACATTGGTTTGACCCCTCAAACATTCACTAAGTGCAAGCCAGTCTCTCCTTCCAACACCCTCTCCTTTTTATTCCTCCATTATCTGTTTTTTTAGTCTTTTTTTTACGCTTTTCGGTATGAGAAGTGCTGCTTTCCAGTTTTGTCTCTCTGAGTGACTTTCAAATTGACACCCAGCATTTGAGCTGGTCTGAAAAGTCAGGCGAAACAAATTATTTCCGCGCAGACTGCTTTCTTCTCTGAGGGGCAAGTAGCTAAAGTGGCTGAAGCGAGGCGAAGTGGCAGGAAAAAATATCAAATCTCTGCTGTTGGGTGAAACACTTGCATCTCGTAAAAAAGGTTGCTTTTCAGAGAGAAGGGAAAGAGGTCTTGGTTTCAACTTGACCGCCATAAATTGTGAACTTTATCCACAAGCTTCCTCAAGTGAGGTTTTTTCTAAATTAAACCATACCTTTAGTATGCAAACTATGCAAAATATTTCTACCAGTAGAATACATTTCTAGGTACTTCTTCAAAGTAGATCATTAGTAAGTAAATAAGGATAATCACCGTACATTTTTTCAAAGCATATTTAAAAGATAACATAACTTATTTTATTATTATTACATTTATTTTACTGTACTTCTTTAAAATGTGCTATATATTGATTATATGTATACTTTTCAAAACGTGTGTTAATGTCTGTATTTCGTTTAAAGTTAATCTAAAATATTATTTTTTTAAACATTTTTAATTTGTGTATTTAATGTGCTTTTACAGTACATTTTTTTCACAAAGTTATCAACTTGCTCTTAATTTAAAATACACATAAGTATACTTATTAGAGGAAGTCTTTTAATACTTGTATTGCATGAAAATGTATACCAATACTTAATGAACGTAATCCAATTATGTGTTCGCATCAAGCTGACAAGCTAACCTTGAGATGACACATGGTAATTGTATCAGAATATATAAAAAATTTGTTCTGTTTTATGTTTTTGTTTGCTTGCATGTACTGGTACAACTTGAAATAAGTGATTTTATATTTCACACATATACTCGTAGTTGATCCTATTTCAATCTCTGATCGTACTCCTAATGCATAAAGTATACATTAAAGGTTAGCGTGCTATTTTGGGGGAACAAAGTAGCCAAAATTATCTGTCATGAGCAATTCAAATATGTTAATATTTCCTTAGTACAGCCTGAGATTTAAAGTGTACTGTACGGAAGCCTACAGTACTCAAAAATGTGGTATAAATGTTGTATATGTTAATTATATTTAAACATATTTTATGTGCAACTTTTAATACTAGGTACAAATCCCCTTGTTTCAATTAAACACAACAAAAAGATATTAATTTTGAACAAATGAAAAGAATACTGAAGTATATGAAATAGACTTTCAGAAAATGTGCTTCCTTTGTAATTGGGGATCCACCATGGCTGGATTAATCTAGCAGAACTACCAGAAGATAACTTTACATTTTTGTTTGATCAAATTATCACAAAAACTGAATCTGGGGCTTTTGGGGCCTTGGGGGTCTGGGGCACTGGTGCAGTTGCCCACATTCCGCCGTTTGGAATCCAGCCTTGGATCCTACAAAATTGAAAGTTTCTCAATCCATAGAAAAGCATCTAATCCTTCCGTCATAGTGAAAAGATGGAAATCACCACAACTGAAAGGGCTAGGATTTCACCCGACATCAACAGTGTGTGCTCCCACAAGGTTCTTACAAGCGATTGGGACTTGGTTGGTAAACTGCACAATCCTGTTGCATGTTAGTCACGAACAATTTTTAGTGGAGGGTGACGCGGTAGCCCCTTTCCTTTCGCCTGGCTTTTTTCATATCCTTGTCTTTGTCTTCTGAAGGTTTGCCGCTGTGCCTGGGTATTATATATTGACAAGTCTTCTCCGCTCCCCTGTTCTTTTCTATTCTTTCTGCCTTCTCTCTGTCACTCTCCCCATTATTCTCTCTCTCTCTTTCTCTATTTCTGCTGCCTTTCATCATCCATCTCCCGTTTCCACCAATATTCATCTGCCACCCCCTCCTCCCTCTTTGCTCTCAATCTCTGTCTCTCTTTCCCTCTCTCCCCTCATTTCTCACCGTCTCTACCTCGTTTTCTGTCACTCTTTGTCTCTTTCTTTCTCATCCATTCTCCCTTTCTCAATCTCTCTCATTATGACTCCCATATCCTTATCTTTACTACCTGACGTCCTCTCCTCTCCTCTCCTGTCCTCTCCATCCCTTCACCCTCTTCTTAAGACCCCACAGCCATGTCGACCTCCTCGGGGGTGGACCACGCCGTGATTGGAGGGGTGGTGGCCGTTATCGTCTTCATCCTGCTCTGCCTCCTCATCGTCCTCGGCAGATACCTCATCAGACACAAAGGTCAACTGCCCACACAGACACATGAACACACACTCATGCGTGCATGCATGAGCGTACGCAGCGATACACTTGCATAAAGATGGATACGTGCGTACCAGGTTCTCACACATACAAACATGCATATGCATACAAATGCAGGGAAACAGAAATGCAGACGCACTCATACCCAAATATGGATTCTAAGCATAAACTCACTTATTTTACTCTCATAGCAGGATAAGAAAATGAATGAATGACAATAAGTAAATGTTTATTCATTGCTTTTTAATACATTTTTGGTTCTTTGAGATTAGATTTCCTGACGTCAGCGATGTTTCAGCGGGATATTTTCAATTATATGGTCAAATATGCAATTTAAAGTGATGTGGTAGAAGCGTAATTGCTTCCTGGCCATAATGTTAGTTAGTCACTCTGTTGCTCATGTGCTCTGTGGGTGGGAGACAACTAAATAGTGCTACTTTTCCTTTCTTTTCACTCTTATTCAGGTCTCAAAAACACATTTTTAGCACATAAACAAACAATAACTAAGCAAATTCAAATGTCTCAGCTCCAGCAGGGCACAGGTGAAATTTAGATGGTACTAAAGACTTTTTTCAGTACCCAGGTGGCACAGTTGATGAACACTTGCCCACCCCCACTACAGTGTGCCAGATTCAATTCCGGGCCCTGGGGCCTCCAGCTGGTTCAGAATATTGAACACAATCGCTTGGTGGCCAGTGTTCACAGATGCCACGTCTGTGAGGGATCATGTCCGTGTCGCTGCATTAGTGACTCCCTCTGGCTGGTTAAGGCACTTGTGGAAAACAGGATCGGGCTCTGGGGGGTGATAGTGTGAAGCTCCTCACTGACAGGTGACTGCAGGTGTGCAAGTCTGCGGGGACAGCAGAGGAGTGAGCAATTACAAGGACTGCAGTACATGTCATTTCACTGCCGTTATGTGAGGGTATATGCAACTGGTGAAACAACTGACAATATGTGCCCTGACAGTACAATGGCTAGAAAGTTACACACACACCACTTTAAATGTAGGTTGCCCAAAGCTTTCAAAGACATCTCACAGTCCTCATCAGCAAATGGAGTTTACTCACTTGCCACGAGTTGACTAAGTATGAAAATTCAGTCACGTCCTAACAGGTGGTCGTATATGGGGACGGTCGTTACCCCGACTGTTCAAAGATGGTCTCTGGCATCAGATGTGATGTGCCTCCTTGATCTTTCTCTGGCCGTCCACTAACTTTTGATCGATGACTTTGACGCCTTCCCAGTCGATGCTGTGACCGGTTTTTGATCCGGTGTTCAGACAGCTGATGTTGTCTGTTTCTGTGGTTCATTCAGCCTCTTGTCCAGGATGCTTGCTGGTACGTCAATGTAGTCTTGCCCACCGTTGTAGCATGTTCCCATATTGTATATGACCACCTGTTATCACATGACCTAGGTCACGTTATCACAACTGAGTCACCTCAGTGACAACTAATTTAAGTCTATTGGGTGATAAAGACTGTGACATGTGGCTGAAAGCTGCAGAAAAAGCTTGTAAATAGAGTTTGAGTTAAGATTATTTTGATAAACTGCTATGTTTATATGTAACCTAGATGCCTAAAACTTTCACTTTTCTATAAAAATTTTGCCCAGTTTTAACGTAGAAGTCTAACCGTCTTTGGACCTGCAGACCAAAGACTTTGGTGATATCTGGACCTGGAGATATCGGTGAAACAGATATTACTTGAACTGACTTTTTGCCTTAGTTTTGACCCATCTCAACCAAATAATCTCGGCATAAAACCTCAGCTGTTTTCAGGACTGTTTCCTAGCATGTACACGACCTCAAAAATACTTTACTACATAGTAATGCCCCCACATTAAAAGAAAAGAAAGCAGCAAAATTTACGAAAAGCACCTGAAGGGATCATTTAGACAGCTTGCCAATCCACTGTTTATAACAGTCTGTCCTGCTGGCCTTTTGTCATTTTACAGTTCCAGTGTTTGACTTTTACTGCCTTATCAATCTTATTTCTCCTCCCCCTTTTCATTCTCTCTCTCTCTTACTATCTGTGTCTCCTTTTCTCTCTCTCCTTCCACAGGAACGTATCTGACCCACGAGGCCAAGGGCTCGGACGATGCCCCAGACGCCGACACAGCCATCATCAACGCAGAGGGAGGCCACTCCGGAGCAGAGGACAAGAAGGAGTACTTCATCTAGATAGAGGACGGAGCGGTGGAGGAGAAGGAGGAAAAGATGGAGGATGTGGATTAGAGGAGAGGGGAGGAGTGAAGGGGGAAAAAACCCTCCATTGGTTTTCACGACGCTTCAGTTCTTCACTCGGTTTGGAGGGATGATGGGAGGGGAAGGGAGGGAATGAACTGTGGGCAGGATAAAGCGATGAGTTGAGCTTCAACTGGTACTACCCGCTTTGAATTGATACAGGAAAATGAGATTTTGCACTGACATACGGACGAACTGAAGTCACACACACACACACACAAACAAACATAAACACGAGTCTGTTTTGGGGAAAACGCATCACGCAGACTTGAATGCTCGTAGATGCTCAGATTAACAAACACGAGCCTCCTACTAACATTTCTGAATTATTTCTGAATGGCACATTAACACATTTTTACACAAGCATCGTGTCCGATTTCTAACTGTCAGCGCCTCGAAAAAGCAAAATTGTAACTCACATTCCTGGCGTCCCGAGCTGATACTTCACGTCTTGCACCACGCCAACCTGTCGCCTCAACATTTAAGCCAAACCCGCTCTGTCTTTTCACGTCTGTGTCCTCATTCGCTCCATCTAACAAGGCGGTATCCCTCTGTAAACATTCTAGTGGCAGAGAAATCCATCCAAAGCAAATTATGACTGACAAACATAATCTCCCTCTCTCACAGTTTAATCTTTTTATGCCATCGAACCTCTTCCTGCGTCCTCACAAACCCTGGTAGGAGCCGTTGAATTTCCCACAACGCAGCACCACACAACATGAAACACTCATGCAAAAATAGCATTCCCACCTTGCGCTACCAAGCCAAGGGGCTCCAGTATACATATATAAATATATATATATATAGAATTATATAGCATTCTTTTTACTTGACAGAAAATGTTTGGTGTGCTGTAAATACACTCTCTCTCTGTCCTCTGTCTACCTTCTATCTCTCCTTCTTCTGTCCCTCTTCTCTTCCTCTCATACAGTCTGTTACTGCATTACAGTAACTTATATACTCTAAAAAAAAGCCTGCCTGTTTTTATTACATGCGTGGAAATGCAGAGTCGAAACTATTAATATCTGGGGGAAAAATATAAAAATAACGACGATGACGTTGCGATGAAAACTAAACATTAACTGCAAATATTTGTATGAGGAACGTTTTTCTTTTGTCTTTTATTCCTTTTGGTTTTTGGGACTTATGAGAGATTTTCTCTCCCCAGTGTCTCAGTGTGTTACTGTCAGTGTTAACAGTTTCCATTGCCTGTTGGTTTGTCAGTCCAGGAGTCCATAAATCTAATTTCCGACTTCTATTTTGATTTTCCGCTCTAAGGTTTTGATGCTATTCATTCAATTTTGATTTTTTTTATTTTTGCGCGCCACATTCAGTGCCGCCATTTTCTCCCTGCTTCATCGGCCCGCTGCTCCCAAACACTAAACTGTAGCAAAACCTCGGAAGGTGTCAAAGTGTTTGTGGAAGTTTTCCTGGAGTATCACTGCCCGGCACAAATGGACCGCTGTGGTCTTCCTTCCACCATGCGCCGCTGAACGTCCCGCTCGACTCTGCCATTTTTCTCCCCCCGCGTCAGCAGTCTGCTTGTCTTGGCGAGGCCACCTGGCGCTAAATCCATTGAGTAGTGATATCATGACTTCCTCTAAGAAGCTGGCATGGTCGCTGCTTCATGCATTATGACAGACTTCCTGGCAAAACAAACCCTTTCTGTTATTGTTTCTTTTTCTCTGTGTGTGTGTTATTGCGCGCAGGAATCGTTCGCCAGCTTAGCAAAAGGTTCCTATAAATGAACAGTGTTTTTATTAAGGGTTGGGAGTTCGCTTTGGCACTGGCAAGCTCCACTTGGCCCGGTCCTGGAAATTGATTGCAATCTAACTAAGAGGCTCTGGGCTCCAGACTGCACGCATGCCAAGGTTTGGCTTGGTGGGCAGGGTGCCGAGCCGGAGTCCGGGCTGCACTAACACTGAAGAAAGTCATTTAGGAACTTAAATGTCCTCTTCTCTTTCCCCCCCTCCGCTCCGCTCCGCTCGTCCATTTCTTTTCATACTTTAATCAATCATCCCGTCTGCGTCCTGATCCACCTTCACCTGGTCCCTCCTCATCCCCCCCCCCTCTCCATCTCTGATCGATGGCCGATTCTCCTTGCTGCTCTCGCCCTCTCATTCAGGTGTCCATGGAAACGTACAGTAGAAGTAGCGCCCCTGGGTTTGCTGGCGTGCGCTGATGGCCCTCTGCGGCACTTTTTGGGAGTCGTTTTTGTTTGTTTTTTGTTTTTGAGAGGAATCCATTTGCTGTTGTCGGTCTACCTGTAGACAGTTATGTCTGTGATAGTTTTTATACACCCCTTTTTGGGAACGTTCAGGGATTGTGCTTTTCGTACCTTTCCCCGCATTGTCGTTAACCGCTACCTAGCTAGCTGCTGTGAAAGCGAGTGGCCGAGCTAGTGTGTCTATAAGCTAGCTACACTACAAAGGGTGAGGCTACCGGAAGCAGGGTCAGCTGTTGTATTTTTTTATCCCCCCCCCCCGAGCTCTCGGTTGGACTTGGGGTGGCCAAGTTGACGCTGTTGGAGACTGTTTGGACGTGCACCGGACGACTTCAAACAAAGCCGAGATGAATATTTCGAAGAATCCCGGACACGGTTGGTCTCTTCAGCTTTTCACAGTATCCATGTCTGCAGACCAGAGGATGGGCTTTGTCTCACAGAGTTCATTGTCAACTTTGAAGAGTAAACTTTGATTTGTATTTAACCCCAGTTTAATTCTGCTCTGTGGATGGAGAAAGGAATACCTGCCTCATACTCAACAAAGTGTAGTGTCTTAAAACTAATGGACCTGTATTTGCCTGTAATTTATCGTCCTGTCCTTCGTCTTGGTTAATGTGCTAGCATGTAGCTTGCATGATAAACGGTTGGAAGTGTAGATAGTGTTGGAGCTGAGAAGTGCCGACAAGCTTCTCTCCTGAGACAAGAGCAGCGGCCTGCCCGACCGACCTCCCCGCTGTTCTCTGATCTGCAAACATAGGCCGAGTCCCAGTTAAACCCGTCTGTACCTCCTCAACAGCCGCGGTCCTCGGAACAAAACGGACGAAGCAGGCCTCATTCTGCCTCCCGCGGCCACTGCTCCATTCAAACCACGGAAGGCTACAATGGCGTTGACCTGGGACATGCGCTCAGTCTAGTTCATATTCCATTGCATCAGTGCGGTAATGACTAGCTGTCACCAGATGCCAGCAGCTTTTCTTTTCCCTCTTCAGTCAGACCGCGCTGTCCTGCCCCGCCACTTGGCTCTCACCTACTCCTCTTTAGGCAGTCGCACACTCGCTGCCGTCATCTCTTTCCATTTTGTAGTATATACAAATAGATTTTTTTTTTTTAATTATGTTTTGTAAAAGGTGTGCATAATCCTCAATGTATTACTTTCCCTTCAATCGATAATCATTTTATCTCTTTTTTTTTTTTTTTATTTAGATTTTCCAAAACTTGAAGGTCAGAAATTTCCTTCTTGCGTATTTTATTGTTCCAACGACCATTTTGACATAATTTCATGTATATAGTGTTGCCTTCACTGGACGCTCTTACGAGCGCACCCATACACACTTTGCACACACTTGGGGTACATACGCACACACATCTGGACATGCACGGCGGGCATGATGTCTGTGACTATGGTGGATGTGTACATATGTGTGTGTGTGTGTTTGTGTGTGTGTGTTTGTGTATGAGCGGGAGGTGTGTATTATTTGACCCAAACAGACTCCGGGGACACTCTTACATGTGTTGTGTTCGCAAAAAATGTTATTATTTCGATGACTAAAACAAAGTCTTTGTTTTTACAGATATAATTTTGGATGACAAGTCTTCCTTTTGAATAAATATCCATATCACATGAGAAGAGTGCTGTCACGTATGTTAATTTGTGCAATGGCTGATGATGTCATCAAGGCGAGACCCAACCGCATGCTGTGGTAGGTCGGCGTCTGTTGGCTGTTATGTTCATACAGTATTTTGTTTAGTTTTTTAGTTTTTTTTTTTTGTTAAGATACCAGTTCAGTTGTTGACTTCAATAAACATGCATTTTGGGTTAATTTCACCTGTTGTGTCGATGGTTCTTCCTGTTCAGAAACTTTCAAAATCAGGTCTGATCCACAACACTAAATGTTCACCCGGAGAGTAATCTGCTTTCTGCCTGCTTTGGTCATTTTCTTGTACCTCACAGTTTACTGCACCGCTTCAGGGAAATGTGACATGTTCTCAAACAACTGAAAAGTTCTGTTCCAAAATCAGAGAAAAGCTCACTTGAAAAATGCACATCAGTATCTCCCAAATCTTATTATTTATAATTCTAATATTGGATTAATAATTTAGTATTATATAAACAAGGAATTAGAGTGGGTTACTTGATAAGGACTCATTAAATGGATTTTGGACTTATGGAATTTCTTCCTTAGTGACTGTGTACAAGCGTTTTGAACATTAACTTTTCAATGAATAATGGATATGATAAAATAGCTCACACATCTAATGATCGCAGAATGTAAGACTAAGTTATCAACAGTTTCTAAAAAGCCATTCACCATAATTTTGTGTACTGTGCAGTTAAAGAAAATGCCCAACAGAGGGCAGTACAATGCAATAATTCAGTCCTGTGATAAAAACAAAAAGAAGTTGGCTGGTCATAAAATTAGGAAAACCACTGGCTGACTTTCTCGCTGAATTCAATTTCATATTGGCAGTTGTCTTAATTATTTCTAAAATATTTGATTAAATGATGCTTTCTTTCTCTCACAGACAAAAATATACATCTGCTTTAGAGTGTCTGGGTCTTTCTTTTTTTCTTTCTTTCTCTCTCTCTCTCTCTGGTTTCCTTTTATTCCTCTTATCTTTTCCCTGCCTCCACCCCTTCAACATGAACTGTGGTTTGGGGAATATTGTTTCCACATGTATATACTGGTATGGAGCGTAACCATCAGCCTTACACTGTGCACAGGCTACTAGTTAATGACACAGTAAGTGGGCTAAGTCGCAATCCTCACACATATTCATCACTCTGTCCAGCTACTTGAGGATAAAGGACTTGTTTTTGCCGAACTTGTTCTTAAATACCAACTTATTCCGTGTAAGAAAAAAAAAGTATGCCATTGTTGTCAGTTTTCCCCAAACCAATGTGATTTAGTTAAAACTGAACAAAATGCATAAATGTAGGTCCCAACAAAAGTGTGCATTGCCAAAGCTGACCTCATTTGAGTAAATAGCACAATTTTGATTAAAGTACTGATTTTACCAAATGTATATTGTGCAACATATTGCATTTGGAGACTGTTACGTCATGTATTGTTGCTGTAAGGATATGACACACCTCCTATGTTACAGGAATAGACTGTAATGGAAATACAGTGATACCATAAGGCCATCGTCACTGCACACTTCCCTACGTCCTACACCCCTACTTCCACACCCATCTTCCAACTCTGCCTTCATTTTGATCTCAACTACACACCTGTAAAGTTTCGTGACTGCATCTTGCGCCACATGCGTCTAGTCACATGGTGAGAACACTGCCAGCCAAGCTGTAGTGGCTGGTAATTAAAGTTTGGTCTTGGTTTAACTCTCAAAAACTCGTCTGATCTGCTTTATCAGCGCTGTGTAGGTGGGGTTTATTAGAGTGACTGACAGTGGCCTGGCAAAGCACACATTCGCACACAGTGTTCTCATAGTTTGATTGAAATGTTTCAAAACTGTGATGGGCCATGGAAATACATGACATGGCTTAAAACTGGTTTATATATACAGTTATATTTTAAATTAGAAAAAAAAAGCTGCTGAAGCTTCTAGATCCCTTCTACCATATATGAGGGTATTGCTGTATTTTTTTTGGTCCTTTAATTAATATCATAACCGCGCATCTACACTACCTTGACATTTTGTAGGACTTTCATTCTATAGTTTAAAAGATGTACAATCACAACCTGCTACAGGACATTCTGCGTTTAAGGTGCACTCAGTTTTGAGTTTGAAGCACCTGATGGTTTAAGTTTTCATGTTTAAAGCGCAGGTCTCGTTGCGGCCGCTGGGAGCGCCCTCCTCTTCCTCTCTGTGGAGTCCAACAGAACATTTGGAGCGGGGAGGCATGGAGGAGGTGGAGGAAGAGGAGGGGGGGGTGTGTGCTACTGATTGCATGAGGGGAGGGGGAGAGAGCGAGAGAAAAGAGGGGGAGAGGAATTCGGTCCAGTTTAAATGGGAATTTAGAGTGCAGAGAGGAAAAGAGACGCAGACTGTGGAACCAAGAGAGCAGGCAACAACAAAAAAAAAAGTGGAGACAGATTTATTGTACGCACGGGAAAAACAGGGAAACGAGGAGAAGAAAGGAAAAGGAGGAGAGAGGAAAAGAGGCGCAGGATTTTTCCCTCTAAATTTGGCTTCTTTCACTCTCATGACTCAAAGAGGATTCCAGTTAAATTCACCCGGTCGGGAGGAATTGATGGTGTCTTTTCGGGGAAGTAGAGCCGAGGAGAGGAATCTGAATGCGCTCGGCTGAACCATGCCAACCCTGTGGATCATAACTTTGGCGATCACTTGGAACCAAGGTGAGAGCTGTTTAAAGACACTCGGCCTGAACTGGCTAAGGCTCAGCAACAGCGGAAAGTTTCTTCTTAATGCACGAATTGTTTTCTCCTTTTACCCTTCCTCTGTACCCTGTTGTGCGCGGCGCGTCTGTGCTGGCAGTGCATGGGTTTGTGCATCTATATGTCAGGGAGTGTGTGTGTGTGTGTGTGTGTGTGTGTGTGTGTGCGCGCGCGCGCGTTCACGGAATATGTGTTATGTTATCAATTTGTGCTGCCCTGGACATGATCATTACAGCCCGCAGGCGCCAAAGGCAAAAGAGTCTTGGGGTGTTCAGGATCTTTGCTCTCCTGGGAAGGAAAAAAAGAAGAAGAGAGATTTAGAGTGCAGACACAAACGGTCCAGACGCGTTGCGTACATTTTTCTTCAAATACACGTTTTTTGGGAGATGTGGAGCATCTGCACATGGCATTGCTTTAACGTGACCTTTGAAACGCATGAATAGATAGATTTGGTTGACAAAAACAAACGCAGTGTGGGGTCACCGGAAGATATGTTACAAGCACGCGTCCACGCAGTCTCTCTCTCAAACACACGCACGCGCGCTGCGCATAGCCTGCCAGCCAGGAGATGATTGATGAGGCGAGGATCCAGTGCATAGTCTGGTCACCGGACTTTAACGTGAGTCACACTGGATCAATTTCCAAACACACGCGCGCGCACACATACGGCACGCACGCGCCAGGCACGTGCATTTCTTCAATCTCAGTGTGTTTTTGTGTGTGTTTGTAAGAGAAAGAGTGGGGAGTAAAGACCAGCGCAAGTGACCCTCGAGACAAAGTCAGTTTGTGTGTGTGAGCGAGAGAGAGCGAGAGAGAGAATAGAGACCAGTGCATTCTCCTCTTAGCATGCAGGTAGAGTCTCGCGTGCTCGTGCCCGTGCGCGCGGCCCCGCTGCAAACGTGCAGGTGTCAAGGAAAATTCATATTTTACCATAAAGAGGAGACATATTCAGTGGACTGGAGGAGAGCCCCATTACTAATATTAATGTCCCTATTTATCGATCACCTTGATAGATTGCCCTCTCTCTCACTCTCTACACACACACACCTCAGTGAGAGAGAAGAGGAGTATGCATTTGAGGGCAGTCAGGGCTCCAAAGACAGAGGTGATTAATTGAGGTGGCCTGATGTGAACAGTTCGACTGAGTGTGTGTGTGTGTGTGTGTGTGTACCTGCTTTAGCACCTGGGTCCCCGGTGCCGCGGGCCGCTGGTGTGATGAACCACAGATGGTGATCTGCCAAGACAGACAGTCAGAGGAGCTCCCAGGCTGGAGCAGAGCTAACCACCTGAGTAGAATAGAACAGAATATTATTATTGTTTTTAAAAAATAAAGTAGAATAGAGCAATACACATGGGGAAAAAACAATCAGCAAAAAGTCTGAGCAGCTTGGATTGAAGCAGAGATATATTTGTCTTTCGATGAGAATAGAATGGGTCAGATTAGATCGGTTGACATTATGATAAATGCCAATCAATCAATATTGTAAGGAGCTCAGATTAATTAGGGCCAAAGATACTGAGTGTTTGGGTGGTAGCCAGATGAAAGAGGATAGTAGCGAGAGGAAAGTTTGATTATCATAGCTATAGAGAATCAAACAGAACAAAACAAAGCAGAGTAGAGTAATAAGAGAAAAGAACAAGACAGGACAGAACAAAAGAGAACAGAGAAGAACAGAACAAGGCAAAACAGAACAGGCGAGAACAAAAGAGAACAGAAGAAAAAGGACTAGGGATAGAACAGAAACAGAACAGAATGGAAATAGGGCAGAATAGAACAGAGAAGAAAAGAACCAAACAGAGCTGAAACAGAACAGATCAGAACAAAAGAGAACAGGACAGAACAGAGAAGAAAAGGGCCGAACTGGACGGGGACAGAGACAGAACGGAAACCTGAACAGATTAGAACAAAAGAGGACAGGGCAGAACAGAAACGGAACAACGAATCAACGGAGAAGATCAGAAACGGCACAGAAGCGGAACACAGTAGAGAACAGAAACAGAACGGCAGAGAACAGAGCAGAGCAGCAGATCAGTGTCTCCAGCTGAGCCGGTGTAAGCCTGTAAATGTGATCAGAGTGAATCCGTCCCCTACATGCAGCAGCTGCAGCCTAATGTGTGTTTAGCCTGTTTGGAGTCTTCCAGGTGTCTGCTGCCTGCTTTCCTCTGCTGACAGCTCTGACTGCCTCTCTCTGAGCGGCCTGATTTACGGTTCAGTCCGGTGGTGTGCCCGGCTTCCTAGCGCAGGCCAGCTACCTCACTGTGTGGTTGACCGCGCGTCTGTGGGCCTCTGTAATTACCGTGCGACCCTGTGCGTGTGTGTGTGTGTGGGTCCGATGTAGTGTGTTGCCGCTGTGCTCCGGCACTGTGCTGCCGGCGCGCGTCTGGCCACAGGCGAGGAAGCCTCTTTCACAGAGTCGATTCTTGAACAGCACTTTTGCTTGAGCTGAACATTTTTGCAGCCTGATCGTGCAAGCAAAGCAAGCAAAGCAATTCTTGCACTGCAAGCACCTGTCCCATCTCTCTCCCCTCTCTCTTTCACACGCACGCACGCACGCACGCACACACAGACTTTCTTTTTCTCCATTTTCTCCCCCCCTCCTCCCCCCACTCTTTTCTCCCGTCACAAGAATAGAGCAGAGGCGCAGATGTAAAGAGACAGGCCAAAAGACAGAGAGATGGAGGCAGAGAGAGACGAAGAAAGAAAGAGACAGCGGGGTTCAGTCCTAATCTGTTGACAAGAGGGGATGTTTGAGGATAAACAGAGGCAGAGTAGGAAGCTCAGGAAGCAGAAAGAGAGAGAGAGAGAGAGAGAGAGAGAGAGAAAGCCCTATTGGCTTGAGTCTCTTCTTCAACAGCAACCCAGCCGGACCATCAATGTTTGATGGTTTGCATCAGCACAGGTTTACACCAAAGCGGGCACCAGGGGCTCCGAGGGATCCTCAGAAATGTCTCTTGTCATGTATCTAGAAATGCTGGACTTGCTTTAGATTGTTGAAAACATTTTGCCTCTAAAAGGCTCTCATCCAAAACTTCTTCAAGAATCTAACGCTTGTCAAGCTGCCTTTGAAGTTGGCCTTTTAGATATACTATGACCTTCAAAGACCCCAAAATGGTTTATTCCACTTGCTATAACTTAACTTAGTACAGCGGCAGGCTGTATGAGATTGTCTTCGATCATTAGTTTCAAGCGCTCCACTGTTACGCCCTCAAACAGTTGTATAATTCCTTTCTGAATCATCTAACAACAAAAATAGTCTCAGATAGGGGTTTGTGGGTTAAGTCAGAACTCTTTTTGGCATTTACAGCATGTAAGGATCTACAAAAAATGCACTACAGCTCACTAGCATGTTTTTCATTTCTGTGTAATGAACCCCTACTATTTATTTTCACAAGCACGACCTTATACAGGAAGGCTTTTTTAGAGTACTGGAAAGAGAAGTATCTATTATGTAATGTCCAACTAATTCAGCTATTCAATTCAACAATTTTGTAGAGGAGACCTATGGTTGCATGGGCAGATTAACCTGGTTGATGGTCCCGGAACAAAAATTTGGCCTCTTGTTGGCTCCTATTGACACCTCCTCCCACCACCAACACCGCCTCACTGTGCATTCTGTATCCACCCTGAGGCTTTTTAGT
The DNA here is from genome assembly GCA_011952105.1 of Coreoperca whiteheadi. Lineage (NCBI taxonomy): Eukaryota > Metazoa > Chordata > Actinopteri > Centrarchiformes > Sinipercidae > Coreoperca > Coreoperca whiteheadi. Next base: position 22,515,939 of record CM022487.1, on the reverse strand, counting down.
AGACAAATTAAACAGATATGAGCCTTAGGAGCGTATTGTACCTTTTGTACACAGGTGTGTATTTTCCAAAAACAAATTTGCAGTTAATCAAATTACCAAAAGCAAAACACAAAGTGAACTTGGGTTAGGGCTAGGGAAGGTTTCAGGTTTTTATCAGTGTGATGGAATTAGCTTGTTGTCTTGTGCTCTTAATCCAGTGTTAAGAATTCAACAAATTGAGGACAGAAGAAGAAAAATATGGATGGATCAGTCAGGATGAATCAAACCCCCAACCTTGGCCATTAGTGCTATACTGCGAATATAGAAGGTTGACTGACTTTGTTGCTCTAATTGGGTGGTGAAAAAAATCCACTTCAATAAAAAGTGCTGTACTCTCAAATGAAGATAATTGAAATGGCATGACAAGCCTTGTTCAAGAGCAGAGCGCAGGTTCAAACAACACGGCGGTGGCGGATTTAAGTGTGTGTGTGTGTGTGTGTGTGTGTGGGCCGCATCCCAAAGCCCTCCAGTACCTGACAGATCTGGTATCCTTATGGCGCAGGACGCATAATCTGAGGTGACAAGGAACAGCAATTAAAATAAATAAATAAAATAACCGCCACAATTAGCTGCTGCTTAATTCACCGTGATGCCCCGATAATCTAGTAATCTGCTCAAATGACATCGGCAAATTCCCCCTTCCCTCCTCTGCACAGGCTGGCTGCGTGTGTGTGTGTGTGTGTGTGTGTGTGCGTGTGTGTGTTTGGGAGTGAAAGACTGAAGAGTACGCAGATCCTAACAGGGAGCGTCAACTGGTATTAGGACTGACACCCGTCACTCTGGCTAATATGTCATCCTGAATAAGGGAGGAGTAGTGGACTGTGGGGGGGGCTGTCTCTTATTCACATGT